>CM077472.1:19244630-19509274 GCA_039654755.1 Calcarius lapponicus
CAGCTCTAACTACTGTAATTTTGGACTTCCAGAGTGCCACACCCATTTACCAGGGAGCTCCAGCCCAGCTCAGAGAGCAGCTGTCTCTTGGCAGTGAAGAGGTCTGTAGCAAGGACACAGATTGCACATATGCACTAGGGTGAAGTACCCTCGTCACCTCAGTAAGCTAGGAAGGGATGGGATATTTTCAGTTCCCAGATGGAAATTCTGCATCAAGGCTTGTGATAGAGGCAGTACATGGAGTCTAGCTTCTGCAGCAGCTGGATATTTATATCATGCCAGTAGAAATTCAGTGAAAGTACTTCACGTATAACACACTAGGGACCTCTCCTTCCTATCCAGGGGAAGGATTTATGCCACACTCCCCACTTTTCTTTTTTGTTATTACAGTCAACTTTGTAAACTTCTCCTTCTCTTCTTTTGGTAGAGAATTAAACCTATATATCGGGTTGAGACAACAGGTTGTTCAGCAGTCTTGAAGAAGACTCCAAGGAGTCTTCACTGCAGCCTTCCAGTGCCTAAAGAGGACTTACACAAAGGAGAGAGAGTGCAGCTAGTGACAGGACAAGGGGGAAGTTTTAAAATAGAAGAGGAGAGATTTAGGTTAGATGTTAGGAAGAAGGGTGCTGAGGCCCTAGCACAGGGAAGCTGTGGCTGCCCCATCCCTGGAAGCATCCAAGGCAGTTTGCATGGGGCTTGAAGCACCCTGGGATAGTGGAAGGTGTCCCTACCTATGACAGGAGGTGGAATGAGATAAGCTTTATGGTCCATTCCAATCTAAACCATTCTATGATTCTAAGACTCCATTATTTAATTGTAAGTTTAACTCATTATCTTTGGCTTTCCTTTCACAAAAGTCTGAGGAACTGCTACACTCATTTTCTTTGAGTATGCAATGTCTGTACTTGTGACCTTCACTTATCTTTCTCATTCTAGAGATCCAATATGTAAAGAATATGCTGCACCTTGAACTCTCTAAAGAGATAATGAAACAGTGACTGTGCAGAATGGCAGGAGAGAAGAGCCCAGCCTCAGTGCAAAACTCAAACACTCACTGGTACTCTTGACTCCAATTACAAATGCTTCTGCTTGCTGTAGGCTGGAGGGATGGTTTTGGAGATAGAGGTGACAAGGAGGGTGATGTGGAGGATGAGTGACTCTGCCCCATTAGGGAGGTGTTCTCTTTGGACTGCTGCTCATAGTTCCAGAGGGAAGGTGTCTGCTCTGATGAAGGTGTCTGCTTAAGCTGGCAGGTTGCAGAGGGCTGCTGAGAGAAGGGAGCCATGCCCAGGTAGTTGGGGTTGCTGATGTCTGAGGGGGTGGACCTGCTCAAGAGAAGAAATATTGTTAGGGAGGCACATGCACAAATATGTTTGGGGTTTTTTCATCTCCCTGCCAGCAACAAAGGAGTTAGTACCCACTGACTGCTTAGATTCAATACTACCTGCCCTTTTTGTGCCTTTTTTTTTTCTTTTGGTCACTGTTGCTTCAGAGTCAGGGAAAAAGTGGGAGTCCTGTTAGTGCCTTACTCCCCTTGGTCACTGGAGAGGAAGCAGCTGGGTCAAGACACCCCCCCCCCCCCCACCCCCAGAATAGTTCCTGTGGCTGTAGCAGATGCTTCCCTTTCCAGGCTGCAGAGTGCACTCAGCTTCTGCAGCCACATATAGGGGCTGTCATGGGTTTCTGCGCCAGTCAGAGGCTGCCTGCAAGGAAAAGCCCCAGTGAAAAAAAGGTGAAAGGACAGCCTTACTCAGACTCATGCTATGACTCTTGGAAAGGAAAAGCCCGGCAGTTTGAGCATAGCTTCCCACCCCAAGCTGTCAGAGGTAAGGTGGCAAGGTTACCGTAAAACATCCTCCTTTCCCAGGCTGTCTGGAGAAGTGACAGCACTCCCCCAGTAGCGAGCGATGGCTGCTGCCTCTCTGGCCATCAGATGAGTAGATTTTGACTTTCTGTGGAAATAAAAGGGCCTTTTTTAAGAGGGTTCAGGGACCCACTCTGGCTAATGCGTTGTCAGCTTTTGAAGCTTTGGGCACAGGAGCATTGACCCGTCCTGACCAGCAAAGCAAAAAGCAGCTTCCCAGTGCTCAGCACACCTGTTGATGCTGTTCCCACAGCAAATCCAACTTTGCATATATAGTGCTAGCCATTTTCCTGGAACTCACTTACCCACTTGCCCTTTACCTGTTAGCTGGATCCCAGTCTTTGTTAGGCTCTAAATTGCTGATGTTCTTTGGTTTCTGACCAGTGATTTCATCACGTTCAATCTTGACAAAATCTGAAGGAAGGAAGGGGCACATATCTCCAGAGTCTGTCTGCTCAAGTTTTCTGTGTTCCTGTGTTCATTAAGGCATCTCTTTTTGTCATTAAGGCATGTCTTTTTGTCATTAAGGCACCTCTTTTTGTCCAGTTTAAAACTGTTCATCAGAGTGATGGACAGCTTTAAACTGTTGTTGCTGTTATGTTTTCAATTACTCACTAATACATGTAATGTCTTGTTGACAGAGGAAGAAATGTGTCTTGAAATATAAAGGTCATGACCCACCAAACAGCCACATACAGTCATTTTACCATTGAGAATAATTGTAAATATCATGAACAATTGTAAATGGCTGCTTCTGTACTCTGAATGAGAACAATAGATAGCAGGGGGAAAAACAAAGTTTGTGATCTTCTGGCTAAGAAACTGCTCATTGAGAGCCTAACATACTCTTTGCTCCCCAGGATAACTGGAGCAAGGAGAGCTTGGCATGGAGTGTGCCATGTCACAAATGGAACTAAGGGATTTCCATTCAATAAAACCAGTGTGGGTGACAGACAGGGGGCTCTCTCAGTCTGCTGAATTTACTTGAATGATGAAAAACCCCACGGAATCCAATTGTTCTGTCTTCCTGAAAGAATACAGGTATGCTCCTGAGAGCTAACCATACTCACACCTCCTTGCACTCATATCAAAAGCATTCTCTGTGACTACAGGTACTGCAGAGATAATTTTCAATTCCTTGACAGTTATCAGAAATCTTTTGAGGTGAGCATTGCAGAGATATGATGTTCCTTACCATAAAGTTTCTCTCTCTGTTTTCCCTGTGATGTTTGTAACTTGATTTCACCTTGGAAGATCCCCGTTTTCTCTCCGTGGTGTGTGAGCACAGTATGGATAGGAGCTAAGGATTCTGTTGCTTCTATTCGCAAGGCAATGCAGCCTTCCCCTAAAAGACAACAGGGAGACAATGAGGCTGGGACTGAGAAACAAAGCACTGAAATGTTTTGTGTCATCTACTACCAATGCACTGACAGGTACGTAATTACTGGAGAGAATCTGCTTTGGATCACAGTAAGGAGCATAACATCTCCTGAGAAATTAGGGGCATTTATTTCTCTTCATGTGTGTGAAGGATTTGGGCATTGAAGTTAACTGTGGGTAGCCTCAGGGTTCTGAGCTTCCACTTCTGGTAAGGAAAACATGAGCCTATGGCTGCTATTGCTGTTAATGGGATTGAGGCGAAGAGCATTCTGTGGACAGGACTTCATTCTCTGGCTGGTGACAATCTGGGAGCCACAAGCACAGCCAAATACTTTTCTGTAGCCAGGAGAAATGTCTGAAGTAAGTACAAGTGAAACAGGATTTCTATGTTCTGATTAAATGCATTTAAACATGCTGACTCCTGATTTAGTTCCTGTAAAGGACTTTCTTTTTAAACCACTGCTCTTTCAGAGCTGGTAAAGCTCACACAGGTTGTTGCTTTGAGTTCATATTCCTTTAATCATAATTACTTCACAAAATATTGCCCACAGCGAATATGAGTTGAGTTCTAAATCATAGATGTTCAGTCTATAGGAGTTACTTCTGGTTTCTCCCACTCTTTCAGTGGTTTGGAAGAATGTAAGTACCTTTTGACTCATCCAGAACTTTAGAGCTAAGCACTTACCATAAGATTCATCACTGTCTGATGACTTAATGCTGATCAGGATATGTTGATCCAGTAGGTATTCTGGGTCTGAAATAATTGGAGTCAGCTGCAAAGACAAGTTAAGGTGGGTCAATACAGCACATGTTTGACAGGAGCACACTTCTCCCTGGGACTCAGTCCCAAATGAGGAAAACCCTGCTGGATAAACCCATGAGGGTATCAGGTCACCTCCAGGATCAGCCTCCAATAATAGCTGGTTATCTGTGGTAGAAGATACTCTTTGAGTCCCAGCACAGTAAATGGAATGCTGCAAATCTGACACTCATGGGATGAGATGTAGTTTTCTCCTGTAGTCCAGGACTGAAAACTGCCTGAGGAGGAAGGCATCTGGACTGTGATTACAGTCTGTTCCCAAAAATCTGCCTGGCTGTTATTCCAATCACTTATTGTAGAGTTTCCCCAGTTTCTCAGTGTAAGGCACTCTTTCCAAAGTCAGCACTTCTGGGCTATTTAGAAGGGTATTGACATGCACATTTGCTCCAAATCCAGGAGCTCCTGTCATTCTTTCAACTCCCACCATGCCAAGAAATGAAGAACAGCTCTGATCTCAAGGATAGGACTTGTGTCTGACACTGACACTCAGAATACAACTTCTGGACACTGATGTTCTTTTTAACACAGGTAAAAAATACTAAATCAACTTTTCTAAAATATACCAGTTTTATCTGACCAGGCAAAGAAACTCCAGGGCAGAGTTACTCTTTAAGATGTTTTATTTTCCATTTAAAACTAAAAAAAAAAAAAAAGGTCCTGCTCAAACCAGCAAAATGTTCTCTAAAAAGATGAGAAAAATAGTCATGGTCCTGAACAGCATAACCACATCAGCCAAATTCTTCATATACATGTAAGTACACTGACATGAAAGTCCTTTCCTGCTTACAACATACTCTGTTTAGCCTAAGCCCATCCTGCATTCTTACAGTCCCTTTAAGTGTAAACAAGACCACAACAATGTTCCTGAAAGTAGTATTTATGAAAGTAAAAGACCTAAGGTTGCTTATGGGATGAAAGTGGAAGCTTCTCTTCCATATGAATATGGAGGTATTGTCCCAGTTTACCTTTGGAAGTGCCTCAACGAACTTTACCACAAGCTCTCCTTCATTTCCATCCTCATTTTCTCCTTCCTGGCTCTTTACAAAGCCTGCCAAGGGACAAGAAAGGAGTTTACCAGGAGAGCGACAGCAAGAACCGGGCTACAAATCCTCTTCACTATGTCTCCAAAAAGTCTACAAGTATTTTCCTACTTGGATGCAAATTTTAAAAGTATTAAGAATCTTAAAGTCTGAGCTTTGGATGAATTTTTACACAGTAAATTTGCAAATGGTTTTGCTAGAGCATTGTTAAATGGTTTCATTTTGCAGTTAAACTTGGCACTGAGGAGATCAGTGCATACATGGACCGGAGGATAAGAACATGACAGCTCTTCCTACGCCACTCAAGATAGCATACTTTTGAAATTCTAATTTAAGATTTGTAATACACTGTTTCCATAGAAATTTATGCAAATTTTGATACAGCCAAAAAATAATCTTTTATGGAACTGTCTTTGACACAGCGCTCTGACATGCGATAATGTGATGAAGCATCCACCAAAGGCTTGCTGTCCCACTTACAAGAGCAGTTTTGTGATGGGAGATTGCTTTAAAAAACCCACAGCAAGGGCACGTAGGCTTGTGTTACATAAACAGCTGAGACTCAGCCCCACAGCATGGGCACAGGCAGTGAAATCTGTGGTGCTTCAGGGTACACAGTCCCACTTACAAAGTCACATCACCAGCATTCATTTCCCTTTTAGTTGATCCTCTGACTTATTTTTTGTTAAACCAGGTTAATTCAATTATTTAAAATTACTTTTGCTAGGATAATGCAGATGCTTCATTTTGAAATCACCTGATCATTTGTGGCAGGCACAATTAGAAATTTAATCAATCATGTCTTTACTATGTAGGCATTTTCTGTGTGATGAGGAAGATATATGTTTCCCATCAAGAAAGGAATTATCAGACTGACAAGGTGGAAAAACTGTTGGAAGGCTACATGTCTAAGCAGGGATTACAGCTACCTTGACTGTGGGGTTTGGACTGTATCGCTAATAGTATAGAATGTCTTGCAAACTACAGGAAATCTTTAGGACATCCATTTTGTTTTGGTTTTTTTTTGTTGGTTTTTTTTTTTTTTTTTTTTTGCATTAGAACGAATGATCCACATAGCTATTTTTTTTAGATCGAAGAAAGAAGGAGGAGAACTAATACAAACATGCAGAAAACTTTGACAGAAACAATAAATACGGGCGAACCCATACTTTCTAAGCAGCTAGAATGAAACTCAATGTAGAACTTGGTCTGGGACTTGGTCTTCAGAGTAGCATAGCAGTGCAGGAACTCTATCTCCCCTTGGGAGTCTGTGTATTTGGAGTCTAGGAAAGAGGAAGAGAAAAAAATGTCACTTTCAGTAGGAGATAAAGAGAAGGCATTTTTGAGTGGACTCCTGAAGAATTGGCTTTTCCTCTTAGCATATACAAAGCACTGCATTCTGTATCCAAGGTGAAGATGGCACACATGCACCCAACCTGACTGACCGTTCTTGGAAACAAACTGAGAGGTGACTCCCACTTCAAAGGTAGCAAACACTGGACTGTGGTCACTTGTCATGATGTCAGTGGTGCAGCCTGCCAGGAGAAAGGGAAGACAGTTACTGCCCTGCTTCAGGGAGATCACTGCCAAAGAAGTATTATTCAGTAATTTTTCAGAAAATGTAACAGTCTCTCTGGTAACTGTCTCTAGTCAAAAGTGTTTCTCTACATAAACTCCTGTCAGTACATATGAATGTAACTCTTCTGTCAGGATACGGAAAGATTTGGTTAAGGGACTCTGTTTTACGGTACTGTTTTGTAGATGACTGTCCGTGTTAGATTCCTCCAGTACAAAAAGCCCTTACAGGCTTCCTAGTTACCTCTGCAACATGCCCTGCTAAGTACAGCTCTAATATGGCAGCAAATCACACAAGAATACACCGGTGGTGCTTCAGCGCTACAAAGCAACTCCTGGCCCAAAGTTAACAGTGGGTGACCAAGGCCTGACTGGATCTAAACACACACAGAGTTCCAGCAAACCCAGTCATTCCAGAGAGGCCAGTTCAACCCCACACCTCAGCATCATGGTCTTTGTGATCAGATCAGCCTGTTTTATCCCTGAGAGACTTTCACAGCCCTGCTCCCAATCTACGCATTGAAAACCATGAACAGCATACTCAGATGCTCAGTCCTATGTATAGTTGATAACATTTCAGGAAATGGTATTTGAGTCTTTTATTAAACAGGTTTTGTGGGCTTTTTCTCTTCCCTGAACTGCACTTTAGTGATGCTTCTCAGCAGGAAAGGGAACAGGCTCTTGGTACCACACAGTTCTTCTGGAATATGATTTGATACAAGAGATGTGTTTGCAGCTCCAGTCTCTGCAGACCGGACTGTGCACACAGGGTCTCTCCTGCTGGCACTCACTGTTAGGAGTTCCTGGTAGTGACTGCACAGGAAAAGTGGTGGTTGCTGCCAAGAAATAACTGGTGTAAAATAATCCTACAGCATGGTCTAAAGTTGGACAGCTGCAACTGTCCAGGTGGTGTTCTGCATATAAAAGAATAACAGAATGAATTCCCAGCCTGTAAGGTTACAGGCAGAGAGATTTTGGCTCCCCTCTGCCTCATTTAACATCGGGTCCCTCTATGCTGAGTGCCTGGCAGTGCAGGGAGATCCTACAGACTGTTCTGAATCATTTCCGTTTCAGACTGGTTGCCTTGCTATCGACAATCTGTTCTCCACCCACCATAGGACTGACACACAACGTGCACCATGGGGTAGGATTTCCAGAGCACTCGATCACACCAGGATGGCAAGTTGTACTTCATCTGCAAACCAAAGGAGAAGTAATGTCAAGAAGAATGGAATGGGCCGGTTCACAAAAGAACAAGAAATTCATTCACCCAAGAACCATATATTTGTGTCAAGTCTTTTTGTTTATATTGACTCCTTTCAAAACACAAGGGCAGAAAACACAGAGATTAGTTTAGGTCACTTTCTTCTGCAGGAGTTGCTGTCACAGCTGTGCCACATACCTCTGAAGGGAAATCAGTTTTAACCTACCCCTGTAGCTTTTTGCTTGGTGTAAACATACTTCTCCCGGGTGCCTCTCTCAAAGCGGTAGGTTGGAGCAAAAGTAATCTCCTCTTCCTCTAAAACAGGGAAAGAACCTGGTTGCAGCCTGGCCATTGAGAACCCTCACCTGGGCCAGAGAGTCACTGCCCTGTACACCCTGCCCCAAGCTGAGGCTGGCAGAGAAAGCTGGTGGATATAGCAGAGGAACCTGCCAGCCAGTACAGGATCTCACCGAACTGCAGGAACACCTTTTGGTCTCTTCTCTCGAGGAGAAGCTGGTCGAAAGCCAGCAGCTCCGGATACTGCTGCTGCCTGATCTTCTGGATAATATTCTCTGCTTCCTGCCAACAGGGAAACAGCAGAGCTGCAGATGATGCAAAACCTTTTATAAATATTCCTTTCACAGGTTAACTGGTGACCGCTCCTGAACTGTTTGACAGAGCTGTAAGCCCCTGCCACTTCCCTGTCCTTCCCGTCACTGAAAAGCCCCAGCCTTTTTTGTGTGGCTGAACATTTGTCTATCAAAACAGGTATTGAAATGCTCACACATCCCCTACACAAGAACACACACACTCACAACCACATGCACATCGAGCTTGGTGTTTTCTCCCACATACTGAAACCTATCCAGTATTTATGAGGGCTTGCCTGAAGGCCTCTTTCAGCTATTCCAAGCTCACCAACCAGAGCAGAAAGGCAATCTCTGGATTGAACCATTCAGGGACAGATGCTTGTTCACAGTGGGAATGAAAGTTGGGAGGTTTGGGGAACCAAGGCTGCCTGAAGCAGCAGAGTGTGCCAGATGCCATTCCTGGGTCCATTAATCCTTAGAGTGGGCAAAAGGGATTTCCTTACTCTCCTTCAGCTGGGGCCACACTCACGCCCTGGGGATCCCTTCTGTCTCCCCTCTTTTTGTCATGTTGCCCTAGATTGGAAGTAGAGAGCACTCTATAGCAACAGAGTGTGCTGTCCCTGCAGGGCTTCCTGCAGCATCCCGCACCGTCGGGGGCTGTTCCACACGGTAGTTCAGGTCTCCCAGCCAGAAAAGATGAGTAAAACGATGAGTGATGTTAAATGGACTCAGTTTCTTATCTCCCAGGGTCAGGAAGCGCAGAATGTTCGTGTAGTTCTGGTTGCGTCTGTCAAGACAAGAAAACATCTGCCTGACATCCTGCATTGCCATGTAATTTCCAAATGCCTGGGATGGCAGAGGCTGCAGCACTACCAGGAGGGAGCTGCTCCGACTCAGAGCTACAGAGCAGCAGATCAGAAACTGAGAACTTGCCACCCCAGCAGACATGCCCAGGGAATGTGCTCCTGAAGCCACTTCCGCTGCCTTCTGGGGCTGTGCTTTTCTGAGCTATGTGTCCTAGAAACCCAGCATTAGATTGTTTCTTTCAGATTTCAGCAGCAAACACATAACTAGATTTTGGCAGCTCTTCCAGGCCTTCAATAGAAGTTAGCTTCATCAGTAGCAAAGACCCTGTGCAAAAATCCCCCACCATCTGTTTCCTGGACCAGGAAAGGATGACAAGGCCAAACTCTTAATTTCAAGTCCTCTTCACTTTCAAAACCACTCCTTCCAACTGCTCCAGCTCCTCCCAGTGTGACACTGATTTCCCAGTGGTGTCAGGATCTTTGCCTTCCAGTCCTGTGCTGACCAGAACCTGCCTAATCCACAAACTCTTATTTCATAGTTGGGTATAGAGAATTAGTTCCCATGGGGATATTCCTCTACACCTCCCTCCTGGTATTCCTGAGGGATCTTTCTGTGTCCTAGGGCTTACAGCACTGCCTACAGTGAGAAGGAAGACAGTCCCCTTCAGCACATTATTTTGGGATGGGAAAAGCCTTCCCACATTTCTCCAAAACACTGTAGAACATGGAAGTGTTTTCCTCATGCTGTGTGTTTTCATGACAGGTCATGCAAGTGTTGTGTCAGACTTTTACACTTGGCTCTGAAATAATTTTGCTATCTATTTCTCCTGCACCCATGTGCTATGGTCACATAGCAGAAGTCCCTTGTTTAAATGCCCTCCCAGGAGATATTGAACAATTTTTTTATGGTCGAGAAAACATGTTTGTGCCTGTCTGGTGGGCCCTCCTTCCAAACATGGCCCAGAGAACTTCACCCTGGCTCAGGGTGAAATTTTTGAGAGTGGAGGATGTATCTTACCTGTGTTTCTTTTCACTTCCTGAAGTCAAATGGCTGTTAACAAACCCAAAGGAGGTTCCATTAAACATGAATGACACCCCCACTGCTCCTTTATTACCTGGCAAAAGGGAAGCCAAAAACGACAAAAAAATTAATCCACCTCCAGGCTGAGTCTAGCAAAGATAATAAAGCACGTAGCACGTGTGAAGTAAAGTGGAGGATGGAGAAGAGAAATTCACTTAACACAGAAAAAATTAGTGCATACAGCACAGATTGTGGGAACAAATTTTTAAGGGTGCTAAAAAATTAGTTGAAGGGAGAGAAGTGCAACTTCCTTGTGAAACCCAAGAAAGAGCAATCCAATAGCCAGTCAAAAGTGTTTGCTGGGAATATAAATATATATATGTGTGTGTGTGTGTATGTGTGTGTGCTAAGTATACACACAAACAGATTTCCTCTCTTACAGGGTGAAATATAACCAGTGCTAGTGGGATGTAACTTTAGGAGTGTCACATAAATGTTGCCCCAGGAGTGTTGCAGCAGAAGAGCTGTTCCCTGTGGGCTGAGCAGATGCAGCTGCCTGGGAAGGCCCTGCCCGTGCCTCACCCAATGTGTTTGCGATGCCCGTCTTCACGTTGGCTGTGCAGATGTGGCTGATGCGGTTCTCGTGCTCTGGCTTGGCCAGGACAACGATCCTGATGTTCCAGAGGGTATGGATGGCTATCTGCAGGAATGGGAAGGGAAGAGGTTATATTTTTGCAAATACTTGCCAAGATGCACTGTGGCTGCAGTCTTCCTGACTCCTTGGATTGCACTTCTACAGAAATTTTCTTCCTGTGCTCAGGATATGTTTTCAGTCATTTTAATCAATGCTGGAACATAGCTATTTTCTAGTCCTTTTTTCTAGTTAATCTTTGGATTATCTTGCTTGCACAAAATAGTTTCCCAATCACCATGAGAGTTAGCTTTCCAGATATACTTAGATTTGTTCCTTGACATCACTGAAACCCAGGAATATCCAAAGCTGGTCTTAATAAGGTTCAAGTTTCTCTTATGATAAAGTTTCTCCTCTCTGCCTGTGTACAGTTACATCCTACTTTAAAAGTGCAATAGCCTAGGACGAGATCTAGGCTACAATTGGCTCAGGAAGTTTAACAGTCTCCTCCTTTTTGAAAGTCAAAATAACACCAGCACTTGACTTGAGTGCTCAACATCTCCCCTTGCTCCTAGGCTGGCAGGGTCCCTGCTTTGGCCAGGGGTGGGGGGGGTGGGGGAGGGGGGTGGGGGTTGGGTCACTGCCCATAGCAACAAGTCCATCCAGCCAGCTCCAGGGGGGCATCTTGTGGAGCCCACAGACACATTCGGTTAATTCTCCTTCACCCAATGCAATGAAAATAAAGGGAGAGCTAGGGAGGAGGTACAGGGGAAATCCCACTTAATTCCCATTTCTTTTATTTGTACAACATGTAGACCCTCATCTCCTGAGTTCCATGCAATAGCTGGAATAGCCACTCACCACTTTGAAGCTGATACTGGTGATTTCCTGTAGAGATTGCCTTAGGGTCTCCAGCCATTCCTTCTCCCCCTGGGGATCCTCCTGGGTGCCAATCACATAGATGTCATGAGGGATGTAGTCAGCAGTGTCATCACGGGTCCTCCCCTGCCCCTTGGAGAGGAACCAGGAGGTGATCTTCTTTGGGGCTGGGGCTGCACCTTTTATTAACACACCAAACACCAAAGGAAGTCAGAGCATGTCCTATCAAAACCAGGATGAAGATAACACACAGGGACAGAAATTACAGGCTTCATATCTCATATCACTTTTATATCAGCCAGGGCACACTATTCTAAGATGACAATGATGTTACCTCCACCTGAGTCACTAAGAAGTGATTCTGCTTTCACCACCTTCCTCTTGTTGATCGGTTTTCCAAGGCCAAGACTAGCCAGGATTAAAGGCAGGGAGTTATACTCCTCCTAGTCTACCACTGCCTTGACCTTATTCCTTAAGGATCATCAAACACAGACAGCTCAGCTCACAGCAGCTGAACCAGGCTTCAGTCCCAAAAGGAAGAAAAAATCCCTATATTCCACTGTTCTCAACCACACCTTGTCCCCTTCTCTAAGTACCACAAACACTCAGCTGTCTTCCCAGGCTGGACATGAATTGTCCCTAGTCAAATGACAGCAGCTGATGTGCAGCTTTGTCACAGCATAGGTACAGCATATGCAACAGTTGAGACGACCATGATACACAGAGTATCACCACACAATTGCAGAAATCTTCAACCCTTACAGAGTAACATCACGTCACTTCAGAAGGCTACAAGCATCTGCCCTCCTTGTTCTTTAGCCCAACCTTTTATACCCCTCATGTTGATGCATTGCACCTGTGTGCCCTCTGCCCTTTGGTGGCTGGTCAGTGGTCCTGGGCACTCCATGGCTCATTGCTGTCAGTGCTGCTCACCTGCTGCTCACAGCTGTATCCACTGGGAATGAGGCTCAGCCCCATCCCAATTGCTCCCGTCCTTTCTGCAAGGTGGACAATGATGTGTACTGCTGCACCACCTTTGTGCCAGCCACAATTCCCTGTCTTTGGGATTTGAGCAATCCTTCAGAACCCAGCACAGAGAGTCTGGAGTTTATTGTGCCAGCTGAGCACACCTTTAGGCAGTGTCTGAAGGAGTGCCCATGGCAGAAGGGAGACCATACCCATATTCCAGGTGCCAATGAAGATGGTGATCATATCAGGCTCTGGTTGCTCCGAGTGTTTATTCTTCATCTGCTGCAAAAGCTGGCAGAACCCTTCTCTCTTCTAGACAGGGAAGACCAGAGAAAATTAATGAGATACTTAACTCCTCTGACATGACCTCTTGAAAAACCTGCTGAACCAGGAAATTCCCAGCACACTTGAAGGGCAGAGTAGCTCTGCGCTATCCTGAAACCATCCAAGAGACTGCCTTTCCTGTGGAGATTTTTTAGGCATTTAGCTTGAGGACTGCTTTAACAAATGCTGAACTGGTCAGAAAAATATTCTTTTCTTCCCTCGTTGTCTATAAGAACATTTTCACAGTGGTCATCTTGACTTCTTGCTTCTCCCCAGTGCTTGCTCTGTCCTCCTGCCTCAGTGACAGCACTTAGGTGTCCAGTATCTCCCTTTAGACAGTATACTTGCTCATTTTCTGGATGTTTCCAGAACAAAGGAGAAATCTATTTTTTACAAAGGCAACTACTGTCCTTCAACAGTTCCACCTTCTACCAAGGAATGCCCTATGTTCCACTCCCACCCAGCTACCTGCTCCAGGCTGGCAGGAAAGAAACACCATGTACATACCTTGGAATCAGAAAAAATATATTCCTTCCGCTGTGTTTTTTCTTTTTCTGTTTCCAGAACAATAACCAGTTTGTTTGGAACCTTCTGGGACTTGATGAGCTGCAAGACTGAACACAGGCTGGGTGTCACAAGCTGCAGTCACTGAAATAAGGGTCCCACCAAAATGAAAAGAATTCTGCTCAAAGGTTTGGGATTTCCATGGTCTTTTCTGTCTGTGCAGTTTGCCTTGCAGACCTGCATTTTAAAGTTGTTTAACCCTGTTCCCAATAGGAACAGGTCTGGACTCCAAGTGAAGAGGACCCTCAAAACTCTTCTGCTTGGAGCTCTTTTCCATCCCAAGCCTGCCAGTGTGAAATGAAGCCTTAACTTTGTGCAGGCAATCCCCCTGTATCCTGAGCCAGCCTACATGTGTTCCTTCCCCATCTGTGAAAGAGGATGTAAGACTTCATTTGGTGGTAAAGGTGATTCCTCCCATCTAAAATAGCAGCTAATTATTATGAACACCAGGTGGAGAAAGCCATGCATGAAAGCTCATCGTTTCAATTACTGCCAGCAACAGGTTGATTTTCTAGCTGGAAAGAGCCCAAGGGTATAATCTACTCTCTCACAAATCTCTTTGTCTCAACTTCAGTGAGCTGCCTGTTCAGAAAGAAAACAGAAAAAGAGGAAGTTGTTTGAATCAGGCAATCACAGACCAAACTGGTGTTGCTCGTGATGAGAGATACCAATCTACGTACAAAATAATCAAGCGAAAGTCACTGAAAAATGTTACTGAAACTGAATGTCTGGCTTTTTACCATCAAAAATCATCACAGAAGTCAGCATGTTCCTGCAGAATGTTGGGGTTTTCTTTCAAGTGGCATTGTTTTTCAGAACAAAAATGGTTCTATTGCAACTAGCTCTATGGGGAATCTTCTACCAAAACCTGCTCTCTTGCAGTGCTGATTCCAGTGTCTTCATTTAGACCTGGAGATTGGGTCTAAAACAATCTGTGAAAGCTGGTTATCCCAGTACAGAGATATCTGTGTCTTGCTGACTGGTGCTCATGCATCACCCAGGACCTAGCAGAATTCCCAGAGCCTAGTTCAGCATTTGTGACATTAGGCTGACATCTTACTTTTCTTGTGGGTATAAAACTTGTCTTCTGGACCATCCTTAGATCTCTTGATAATCAGTTTTCCCATTTCCACATCCACTTTGAGTTGCATTTTTGAGAAAATTCCTAGGGAGTCAGTTTTCACCTAGTGAAATACAGAGAGGTTTTCCATGAGGGACCTTCTACACTTCAGTCACATGTATTACAAATGCAGCACTTCCCTCAATTCCTGGACACATATCATTATCCCAATCTCACCAGACATCTCTTAGGCATTTTCATGGTACCAAACAGCAACCAGGAATAGCTGTTATCTCTGTAGCAGCACAGCAAACTTCCCAGGAACTGAGAAGCTGACATAAATCTGCAATACTGTCCTTCCACGTTATGATCAGCATTGTTAAAGGAGTAAATTTACCTCAAAAGTGACAGGGGGGATAAGGGAGCGCCGGTGTGTTGAATCAGGACCTTCAATCAACAGTGTTTTCACCTGTAAAATAATTATGTGTAATTTATTGCATTTGGTGATTCTGCACTACACTGAGAGTAATGAAATCAGAACAAAGAAATCTTATTGTGGCAGAGCACTCCATTGATGATGAACAAGAAACAAACTAGAGGCAAAGGAGGACAGGAAGATGATATAAAATAGCTTGAAAACGCTACCTTTTCTTCAATAGATGACAGCAAAGAAATCAGCTGGTTGAGTTTCAATACAATATTGACTGGACTTGCTTCACCAAGCATCTGAAACCACAGCACAGGAACAAAAAGAGAGAGGGAGATGGGTGATTACCAAGCCCACAGAGCACAGCCTGGAGTGCAGTCCCAGGAACACCTCACACAGACCAAGGAGCAGCACTTGTACCTTTGTCACTCTGATCTAGTGAACATGCAGAAGTGTGGGAGGCTGGAAGGACAAATCTGCAAACCTGTTCCATAGGGTTGAGGCAGCTGGCCATGCATGGGAGTCAGCTTGCTGCTGGGGGCAAGCTCACATGACCAGGCCTGGGGTTCAGCGTACAGAAGTCCTGGACTTTGGTTTCCTGTCAGGGGAGGAAACTCATGGGGATGTACGTGGGCTTAGGAAAAGGAAGGACATGGCAGTGAAACATCCTGGAGTGAGGTTTATGGAAAAAGAAGTGTGCAGTGCCAGCCCACTTTCTGAGGGAGGATGGGGAGGTAGGAGTCCTCAGGCAGTTGGTGCACTTTCCTCTAGCACAGGAAGGGGGAGCAGGTGGAGAGGGCCATGGGATGAATGGCACTGCGAGACAGAACTCACTGTGTGCCCCCTGCACTGCGGCAGAATGAGGCTAAAGAGAATAGAAGTGGCGTGTGCCCAGCTGTACCCCACTGGCCATGGCTGCACACCAGAGCCATCCTGCCCCCACTGACAGCCCCCCACACACCTGTCCTGCTCTTCCCACCTCCCAGCCCCCTTACCTGGGAGCGCTGGTGGGCACCGGGATGCAGCTGCTGCTCAAACACCTTCTGGATGGACTCCAGAGATGGGAGAGTCCTCGAGGCCTCACTGAGAACACAGACACAGCATGGGTCTAAGGCTGTGGTGGTTCCCTGGTTCTGCTCACACTCAGACAAAGCCACATAGATGAGATGACAGGCACACGTTCACACTGGGCACATGCCCACACTGGGCCTGCCTTTGCCATGTGCCCCCTGAGCTGTGGGATGTGTGATGGGTGCAAATCCCAGTGCTTGGTGACATGGTCAATAGGGCAGTGTGAGTCACACAGCTGACTTTGCCTTGCAAAGCTGGAACATGGCCATACTGGCTGCTCCTTGGGTTTTGCTTTGGAGGTTCTAACTTCCTAAATCTCCCCAGAAAGGTATCCCAGTCTGGGCAAAACCTGAAGATATGGTGTACAAGCAGGATCAACGCAACTGTGCCAGCTCGTAGATCCAAGTGCACTCAAATGCCTCAGAGCCCAGCACAGGCTGGTGCCTCTGAATGCTGCAGCTGTGGGAGCAACTCAGTTCTTATAGGGCCTGTGCAGCTGCCAAGGCTGCTGAGGACAGTGCTGGCAACTCCATATGAAGAGCAAACTAATTCACACACATTTCATCTCACATGAGAAAGAGGGGCCAGGCCCAGCAAGGGGCTGGAAGAGGCAGCCCTTGATCTCCTGAGCAGAATCATTTACAGGTAACAATGACATTTCTCCAGCGCTTCCCAGTGAGATTCCACAGGATGCTCATTTGTTGAAACTCTGCTGTGGGAATTTGGCACAGAAGCTGCATGCTGATAATGACAAGACTTATCCCTGCAAGAGCAGCCAGGGAGCAAAGGTCAAAAGGAAGGTGATGGTGGTCAGCAGCACTAGGATGCTTGCACTGTGTCTAGTCAGCTGTGGATATTAATGATTTCCCTCACTTTCCTAAGTCTGAATGGACTGGATCTTATTCCATCTTTGTTAGGGAAAGTGCTCCAAAGCAAAAGCATGCCTGCCTGAAGATATTTCTCTAGATGCTGAACCAAGGATGACTAATTGCCTAAATTAAACATTCATGTTTGACATTTCAGTCTAAAAGACTTGCCGTGGGACACACAGGAGTACAAGGCACATGTAGGAATCTGGTTCTGCTAATTTTATTCCTCCAATGCCACTATTCAGCTCTGCATCACCTAGGACCAGTGTCACTGCAAACAGCTCTGGCCCCAAACCCAAGAGTCCCATTAATTTCTGCAGCCATGGAGTCAGTCCCCAGGAGGCTGCAAGCAGTTGCAGGAACACTGGGAGAAGTTTAGTTTGAGAAGAGTGAAAGGATATTTACTGTGATGTGCAGGCCATCTCTTGAAAACACAGCAACAGCTGTTTGAAGAAACTCAGGAGTTATTTCCCATAGAAAAACTGCCCTCTGCTCACAGTGCAACATGTAGGCTGTGTGTGAGGAGGAGGAGGAACAGCTCCTGTGGGCGTTCAAGCCCACTAAAACTACAGGGTGGTTTTAATTACATTTGTTACTACTTTTGTTTTCTTCTCTTGACAGTATAAATACCTTTAGTGATCTTCATTGAAGTGTTAGAAGCCTGTGTGTCCACATGCAATGGAAAGTCACCAGAAATACTACAGAAAATCTGGAAATGTTAAAGATGTCCTGGCAGTTGACGGAATTATAGCCTTACTGCATCCTCTTTCTTTCATTTCCCCACACGCATTTATGAGGAAAAGGGTTGTGAAACCCAGATAAACTTAAGTTGAATAAGAAGTTGGAAATGGGAGAAACCAAACATGATTACAACAGCAGCCACCAGAGGTATTTTAGTAACATAAGACTCTCACTTGTGATTTCATTTGATTTGAGCTTCCACTGTTCAGGTTTATTCTTAGCTGGCCACCTGGGTCTCCCCTCCCTTGCATGTAGAGAAGCAAAACACTCAGGCAGGGTGCAGAAGGGCAGCTCTTGGAACAATCTGTCCTCAGTCCTCACAGGGGCTTCTCTTTGGGCAGCTGGCTTCTAGGAGAACAGGATCAGGCCAGCAGCACAACCGGCCTCACCTCTGCATACACCAGAGAGAAGGGTATGGCAAGCCATGGAGAGAAGTGTGGAAATGCGTGCCCTCTGCTACAGAGTGCTCCAAGAGCTCTGCACACGTTTGCCCTGGTCCCTTTGCTTACAATCAGCAAGGGGAAAAAAACATCCTTCCACCAGAGAAGGAAGGAGGTCTGCAATGTTCTAGCACCCTGTCAGAGTTTTTCTATTTGTGACATGGAAGGTCTGCAAACAGGAAAGGTAAAATTTGTAGAGTCAAGAGTCTAGGCTTTTTCCTTTTTTCATTTCAGCTGGCCTTCACCAACATCAGTGGAATCACTCCAAGTTCACAGTGCATTAGTGGGAAGGAAAATCAGTGTTTAAAATCTAGTTATACACTAATTTGTGCTTGTTTCCATAAATGGCTTGTGCTTGACAATCCTGTGGGTGTCATTTATGCATTACCAAATTATGCAGTTAATCGGTTATGCATTTTTTGTTTTGTTTCTTTCTAAACAAAGCATAAAATATAATACTCTGCTGTCTGAAACCACCTAGAAGAAAACTTGATCATCAGAGCTGTCTCTTCTATATAGATTTCATATCTTTGGACCAGAATCACAGGTCACAACATCTAAATATACTGGTTTTGAGGGCAAGGCAATTTCCTGTGCCAGAAATGAGGGTTCTGAATGCTTGCATGTGGAACCTTAGTTAGACTACAGTGTTATTGCATTACAGTCTGAAAACCAGCTTCTAGTTACCTGAAGAGTCCTTTGCAAAGAGCTGTAAGTAATTTCTTCAGTTGAGGAAGATTGCTTGAGCCAGTCTGCACCATCTCAAAGTCACTGATGATGTGAACTCGCAGGTAATCCTGGATGAGTTTGAGATGCTCGTCAGAGACACTGTGAAGTAAACAGACAGGTCAAAAGCCAGCTCTTCTCTCTACTCCCAAATATCAAACAGCTTATTTTTCTCAAATTCCCACTGTTTAGGCACATGGCTAATAAACCAATTTCTCTCAGATATTACTCATCCTTTATATTAGAAAACTATACCTTAGTGGAGAAAGCGTATGGGTGATTTTAATAATTCAGAAATGTATTTTTTCTAGACAACAGCTGGACTGTAAACAGCAAGCAATGCACTGTTGATCTGATTCTGTTCTTTATTTGGTAGTATAAATGAGAAGTAATCTTGTTGAATCAAACAGATCCTCAGCTGTTCCAAACACAGAGGCCCAGCAAGCACAGAACTGGGCTGAAGGCTGGTTCAGCAGCCCTGTCACTCGCCCTTCCTTACCTGCTTGTGTCCTGGTACTGCAGTCGCTGGAGTAGTGTCTCAGAAAGGGACAGTTTATTCACGTCTGCCACCCGTGAGTTTTCAGGGAGGGAAGAGATCTCCTTTGTCTCACTGCTTGGCAGTGCCATGAGGATGTTGCGTGGGGGCAGGACAGGAGGTGTGGGTACCAGGTCTAGCAAGAAGGAAAGGAAAGGCACAGTCATTCCAACACAGAAATTGGACCTCTTGTCCCTCACCCCAGGCAGGGCAGAGCCCACCCTGCAGGGGCACTCTTTGCAGAAGCCATCTCTTCTGACAGGTCTGTGGAGGGATGTCAGAGCTGTGGAGGAAAGCTCAGGGCTCAGCACTGGCCCAGCTGTGTTTCCAGGGATGGCAGTGGTGTGAGAGCAGTGGGATGAAGTGTCAGACTTGAACCTCGGTGCTGGCAGCACATGCCTCTGTCTCTGCCTGCAGTGAACCCCAGCCAGTTTTGACTCTCCCAACTGCATAGCAGCTGAGAAGGTTAATTTGTTAAGTTGAATATAATGCTTAGAGAACATAGCTGTACCTCACCCATGTCATTCCCATTATCGTGGGGATCTGCTACTGAGGCAGAATGGATGGAGGGACATGATGGAAGGAGCACCAGAAACTGCTAATGGAAAGAAGTGAATGGCAAAAATGAGCAGCGATAGAGAAAATAGACCCCATGACCCAGTGCATAGGGGCTGAATATCCTGCCTTGTCTTGTGGACATTGAGTTGGAAAGAAAAAGGATTTTCCTGCTGCTCATTATATCTCCCACTCCTGGGAGAAGAGTGGGCTCATCTCCACTGATCCCAACCATGGCTACCTTTCTTTTCATATCAATTGCTCCAACAGTTTGTTACACATGTTGTATTGTAGCTGGTTGAGTTGTGAGGTTTTGTTTGGTTATTTCCTAATGGTGGAATTTGCATTACAAAAAGGCCCCCAGGACTGACCCACTGCTTCTGGGCTGCTGCTGTGATTCAGAGCCACCACAGCACTGAGCCGTGGGTGGGTAATCTGCAGGGTGCTCATCTTCCAGCTCTGCAGTTTCACATGTAAGATGATCAGACATCTGTAGGCCCTACATAGCTCCACCATGATAGTGCAAAGTGCCTTAATAAAGCTAAATTCTGTACATGAGCAGCCCAGACCCAGTGCTAATCTCTCTTCATCTGAAGGCTCTTAGTCTTGGATAGAACTTCATTCCCTGCTGCTTGCCTCTCCCTGTATTATTTTTGCTGTAGTTCCCTCCCCAGCCCTGGGAGCTGGAGACTCAGTACAACTGGCCAAAATCCAGGAATATCTTTCATGAGCAGCTCTGCAAAATTTTGTTCTATTTCTTCCAGAAAGTTGCATACTAAAATCTTATAGCTCCTGTTAGATATACAGTGGATTCCATCAAAGGGTTACACAGACTCTGGGTTGCACAGGCACATCAGTCTGCCCTAGTTCACAGGGCCTGTCTGCCTGTCCCAGAGATTGTGTCCTTTAGACAAGTTTGATTGCAGTGCTTATCATTTCCAGACAGACATCACAGAGGACAGGAAGGATGGCTCTGTGGACATGACCTTCCTGTAGGAGAACTATGACATATCAAGGGGTGATCCAGGAAAAATCCAAGGAATTATCTGAAACCAGTGAGTGTCAGTAACCCACAGTGGCATTTGATATAAAATAGTTGGGATGATGCCAATCACACTTCTTCATCATACACCTGCCTCTGTACATGGAGTTAGATTGTCTGCCACTGCCAGAGCTGTGCCTTCTGCTTTGGACTGTCAAAGATGTCCCCTAGAGCAGAGCAGCTGAGGGGTTTCAGATGCCCCTCAGCAGCTGCAGGTGCATGGCAGAGCAGAGAAACGTGCTTCAAGCCCCAAGGGAGCGTGTCTGTTTTGAGAGAGGCCCTACAGATGCAGGACAAGGAGAAGGTGCAGAGGTTTGGGAGATGTCTGGACATAAACAGTTGGAGTCCAGATAAGGACACCAGATTAACCACCCCCACACCAGATGCAGTAGACTTCCACAGAGGGTCTCAGTGTATTTCCCCAGGTGAGCTAAACTGATGCTCCAGGTGCTGTACCACAGGAGACATGAGGGTTCACTGCCACAGGGCCTTGCTGGCTCAGGCCTCTCTATGCTCTGCTCTATTTTATGGCACAACATGTTCTAATCTGCCTGCACTGCTTATCTCCAGTCAAGAGGTATGAGTCAAGGGTCTGCATCACCAAGTCACATCATGGGTTTCTTACCAGTGTCCTCCTCCAGTTCATCAGCAGCCTCCTCCTCTTCCCGTGGCACTGGATATTTGAGGTGCCATACCAGGCCCATGTTCTCCTTCTTGTAATACTCTATCAGTTCCTCCAGGTTCTGAAAATACTTCACAGGAACACCTTCTGATGCCTGAAACAAAACACAGAGGCAGTCATGGCATGAGATTTCCTACCACACAAACATTCCCCCTTGCAGAAGGAAAAACAAAGCCATAGAGAGAGGAAAAAGCCGCTGCTGCTGCCCAGAAGAGAATTTGCCCTGGTCTTGCTGCCCATCTGACCACAGGCTCTATGCAGAACAAACAGATAACACATTCCAGCCAGAGTCAGCACAGACACCAAGCTCAAAGACTCACTGAAGAGCTCTCTCACTGGGTTCAGGGTGATTGGCTTCACAGCAAAGGAAGATTTTAAAACCAAATAATTCTCCTAGATTAATCCTTGTATTCTCTCCTTTACTGAGCCCAAAGCCCCTAGACTGTGTTATATTTTCTGGTATCCAGGAAGATTTTTCTGTGAAATTGCAAGGTAAACATGGCTAAATACAGACATTAGAATCCCTTCCAGGATTCAAAGGCTCAGAACTGGGTTCAAATGAAACAAGGTGCCGCCCACACAGAAATGCTGGGATGGAGGTTTAGAGAGTGGCAAGGACTGCAAACACACATGGCATGACACTGTGTGTGCCAGCTGAATTCTCTGACCAGACCTGTCTCAAGCACTGAGACAGGTTTGGTCACAGAATTCAGCTGGCACACACATTAAGCACCCTGGCCATTAATCTCAGCAAATGGTAATCCACAGAGGCCAAACACAGGGATAAGGTTTTAGAGGTGTTCAGAGCCAAAACTTCAGTGTAGTTATATCCACACATTGGCATAGTGACTCTGCCAGCAGAAACAGCTGCTATCCCTTCAGCTCTGCCCCCTTGCTTTAACCACAGACCCTACCAAAGACAGACACGGTCTCTCATGGCTCAGTACAAACCTTCTGACCAAGGGAAAGGACCCTGCATCACCTTCCAAACTGCCCTGAAGTACCATCCAAGGCTACAGCAACACACAGCCAAAGCTCTGATCCTTCTCCTTGGGGAGAGCACCCTCTTCCTGGCAGGGTGATTCTTCTGGGCAAAAGGTTTTCCCACAGAAACCAAACCCTGTTTATATCTGCTATAAAAGATCAAGAAGTGGGGGCAGAATGGTAGAGAGCAGTTGTTTTCCATCTCCACAAGGCTGTTGTTCTTGACTTAAAGATCAACACTGGGAACTGCTCACAATAGGGCAATTGAAGGAAGACCTGATCACCCCAATGGCAGGCTTGACTGGCACTGTTTTGCATGCATAAAACCAGATTATGCATAGGAAACATGGCTAATTAGTAAGGAATTAAAGCTGTGACTCCAATTTGACATAAGGTGTTACACAGACATTTTGCCTCTGACTAACAGGCAGAGTATTTAAATTTATTTTGGGATTGCAACGATTGCCGGTAAAAAGTAACACATACAAAGTTTCAATACATGTTTGAACAAGCTTATTGACTTGCCATTCGTCTTTTTTTGGTTTCTTATTCTCTGTGAACTTTTTTTGTTTGAAAGGTGAATGTAGAAAATCCAAGAAATTAAACAGGCAAGATGTGAGCAAAAACCACAGCAGAACACAGGAAAATGTCTTCAGTGAGTCCTAGCACCAACAAGATTTCTTTTCAACTTTTCCTAAAGAATAAAATCTCAGGCCAGAAACTGGGACAGTGCTTTCAATAGTGAACTGCATTTCAAGTCATCAGTGCCCTCAGGCCTGCCATTAAAAATACCTTTCATTTTTAGCTACACCTGAATGTCTTTAGAGGCTCAGCAAGGCACATGTTCACAACAGACATGGGTGATGTTTCTGAGAGCTCTGCCTGTAAAGCCTCCTTTTCTATCTTTCACATAACTGCTTCTGCATTTAACAAGATTTATTATTCTCATACACTGGAAAATCATGTTCAGCATGAAGGCAATGTTTGGGCAAACACTGGATTATATTTTTATGAGGCCAGAGATGTTGAAACAAATCATTGGTTAAAACGTCTCATGATCCTACCCAGCATAGGCCAAATCTTGCTCCTCTAGAGCAGCACAGACTCTGCACATTCAGAATGACTTCTCATTTACACCAATTAATGCAAACAGTGTCTGGGTCCTCCCAGACTCTACTGCTTCTTGGTGCCAAATGTGCAGGTTGGGAATCAGGGAAAACCATCGAGAAAAAACAGCTCTAATCCATTGTATGAAAGGATCCTGAAGTCACAGCGCTGCACTGGAACTGACCTGGAATAGTTCAACCAGTCTTCCATGCTTCTCTGTTCATCTTCCAAGCAGTACCTTCTTCTCAGAAATCCCCATTTTTGTGATTATTCATTGTCCAGCACCCCCCCCCCCCCCCAGCTGCCCAGAGGGCACTGTTAGCAGCTCTGGTGACGGGGGTGGCAGCACACTCAGCCTCTGTGACCAGCCCATGGCAGTGTCACCCACACTTCACCCTCTGGACTACCCTGCCTGGGCTGCCTTCTGCCCACCTGCAGCCCCCACAGATGGGCTAGAGCTCATGAGGAACAAGGCTTGGGCTTGCTTTGCCCTAAGCTACTCCAAAGGGCACTTGGGAAAAGGCATCAGCCCCATCAGAGCACATACAGAGACCCTAAACACAAGGACAAACAGTCAGGGTTTGCCATGTGCATCCCTGTAGGAGAAAAGCTTTGCTGTCGGTGCTCTCTCACCTCTGGAATCACTGCAGCCTACTCCACTCCTCCTCTTTCCAAACTCCTCCTTCACTTTCCTTTGCTGCTTCCCCACCTGCCTGCTTCCCCAGATGTCCCCTGACTGTGCCTGAAGGCCCCTGTCCTGTTACTGCACAGCATCCCTGCCACCCTCAGTGCCCAAACAGCGTCTTCTCAGCCTTGTTCTGCCCCTCAGCTCCTGCTCTCCCAGGGTGCCTGCAGGAAGACAGACAGCCATGAACAGCGCTTTTAAGGCCAGAGTCTTGATAGAAGTGGTAGGAAAGGCTGAATTAGCTCTTTTTGCTGCCAAGGATAGTTCAGTCTCTGAAACCATCCTGGTCTCTGTAGTAAGCAGAAGAAGGAGCATTTTGCAACAGGCCTCCTTCCTCTAACTCACTGCACAGTCCAAAACCTGTGTTCCAGCTCAAATTCCCCGACATGATCAGCCCTAGCTCTCGTGCAGCCTGGCTAGTTGCACAGATGAGCAGAGAGGCCCCGCTGTTACACAACCCTTCTACTCTGTTAACTTGGCCCACTGCACCCAGCCACCTTTCTTGGTGAAGCCCCCCTTCTCCACCTTCAAGGATAAGTGGAATTCGTGGCCATGTCAAGAAGCTGGGCTTTGCATGCATCTGAGTTCAGATGCTCATTCCCAAAGAGAAGCAGCCTCCATTCCAGCAGTGCCAGCTCCTCTGACAGCCCAACTTCTCCAAGCCCAGTCAGGAGAAAAAGGACCAACTCCCCATGGCACACAGTAAAATAAAGGACAGCATTTTATATTTTAAGACAGAATTCAGCAAAGAACTGAACATGCAGCCCAAGCAGCTGCTCAGAGATAGGTGAGAGCTGAAATAAGCAAATGGGGAGCCAGCAGGGTCAGGAGCTCTGACCAGCCATGGCCAAGTACAGAAGGAAGGATGGGCAGCTTCAAACTTGCTCGGCACACACTCATGGTGGGGGTGCGTGCGGGCCCTTCCCCACACCACAAAATGCAGTGGTACCACCTTGCGACACATTAGCTCAGCTATCAT
The DNA here is from genome assembly GCA_039654755.1 of Calcarius lapponicus. Taxonomy (NCBI): domain Eukaryota; kingdom Metazoa; phylum Chordata; class Aves; order Passeriformes; family Fringillidae; genus Calcarius; species Calcarius lapponicus. The sequence goes on from CM077472.1 coordinate 19,270,201, forward strand.
GAAAGTCTGAAAGCAAAATTATTTGATTATTCTCATTCATTTACTTTTGTATTATAATTGTTATTATTTGCAAGGACCTCAACAGAGGAAGTGTACGGGAAGGGCTGCACCCCTCCAACACACAGCCGTGCCCAGCTGCCCTCTCTGCCTTTTGCCTGTACTGTGAAACAAGATCCTTCCAGTTCAAACATCCCCAAACATCCCCACTCCCCACAAGAGAGCAGGGCACCCTGCTTTGTGCTGCCTCCCTCTGCACAGAGGCACAGCAAACACTGTACATTGTTTGAAATGGGAGAGAGAACAGTAAAAGCAAGATTTTGTTACACTGGTTTCTCCCCTTGGGGAGGGGAAGAGAACAAAGCCTACATGACAGAAAACAGTCATGTTGTTTGGCACACAAGTGCAAGGTACTCAGATACTGCCTGTGCTGCCTGAGCCCCTCCAAATCCAACAGCTCATTATTTTGCTCCCAGCCACAGAGCAAGAGGACCATGACTGAGGCTGCGGTGTGACTCCAGCCAGCACTGCCTGGGACTGCAGAGATGATGCCTGAGCAGCATCAGTTGAACCAGTTGAAAGTCTGGTTCAGTAACGTTGCTGTGAGTGCACAGGTTGCTGGATGACCCCCCCTGAGGGCTGGTCTCTGCCAGCAAGCGAGGAAAGCAGCCCAAATCTGGGACATCTGCTAGGACATCTGCTTTCTTCTCACTTGAACTTGTGGCAAAGGTTTATAGGTGGAGAAGGAAAAGTGGTGGTGGATAATGAAGTACAGGCATTGAGTCAGGTTGTAGATGGTTGCAGAGCACATTACCAAAAACTGGATTGATGATAAACTATTAATAAACATCCTCCAAACAACTGCACTGGATGAGAGGAGTAAGGCAAAATGCAGCCTAAACTTTACACAAGCTTGTTCTGGATTTTGAGACAGGAAGCAGAGGCAGAACAGGGCACTGTGAACAAACCAAAGCAGGATGGGGCAGCACAGAGCAAGCTGGAGCCACCCCAGCAGAGCCAACAATGAAATCCACTTCCCGCCCCCCTGCCTGCATTTATTAAGTAACTGTTTCCTCAGGGTTATCACAGTAGAGATCTTGTTTTAATTGCACAGTGAATTGTTTCAAGTGATTATAAACGGGGATGGCAAGTGTCATCTCCATGGCAACACACCATATCCCCAGAAACGTGCTCACAGGGCTCATGGGACACCAGAGAGGTGTGGAAGGCAGGCTCTCCTTCCATGGGGATTCTTCCATCCTCCCTGCTGATACCTCAGCTTTGTGCTGATGGCAGCCACAACATATGGAAAGAAAACACCTAGTGAATGTATGCAATTTAGGGAACAGCCCACAAAACAGCAGAGCTGTACACAGGAATCTGGAGAATGGTGAATCAGAGACTGAGCAGCAATTTTATAGTGGGAAGCTACATCCAAAGCAGAAGGCTCTCCCAGATCTATTAATGAGAGTGTCGTACAACATGCAAGAAAAAATTCTTCTGCTGTACTTAGTAGCATAAATGTTTAGCTGGATTGCTGTGGCCAGCTTGGGGCACCAATTCTTATGGAATTTAAAAGTACCATAGAAAGTCCCAAGGAAAATTTCCAAGAAAGACTGAAGAGTTGGAAAATGGGTTTCACACAGAAAGCTCAGAAGAAAGAGACTTGTATGGTCTGGCAAAGGGACAGCCTGGAGATGTCACAGCAGCAGTCTTACAAGATTTAAATTCTCTTCTAAAGAAGATGGCAACCAGAGGCGCTGCAAGGCCCTGAGGGACAGCAGTGCCATGCACTCAGGCCCTCCTCACAGCCAGCTAGCGTCTGATCCTGCCTCAGCCCAAAACCAGGGCAACACTGGACTCAGACACCTGCAAGGCCTCCTGCCACTCCAAACTCTGTGACTATGAGAAGCCCTCTGCAAATCTCCCAGCTTCCTTTATCCAGAACCCTTGAAGAGCATGGGTAAAGCTGAACATGACCATGCTTTTCACCAGATTCCCTGCCATTAGACCTGCATCCCAAACCCGACTTTCAGACCTTCCACTTCTGACTCCAGCCCTTTCAGCTGCGAACCTTCTTTCCCATGGGATGTCTTGGTGTCTCCTGTGCCCCAGAGCCTGTCCCCAATTCTGCATGCACTTCCAGTTTTCAATTTCCTCCAGTCCTCTGTATGCTCACAGTACAACGGCTGAGCACAACTAGCTACAATTTGCTCTTGTTTTCTTGCTGAATTGGCTTCTAGACTGTTCATTTCATAAGGACAGGTACAACTAATGCCTTTAATCACTAGCCTTTGGTTAAATCTTGTGACCCCCTTTCCAAATTCAACCACCTGAATTTTTCAACAGGTTTTTGTATGGCTGTTGACCAGATAATCTGGTCTTCCTTTGTATCTGATGTATTCAACTAATGCCATCTGGCCAAGAGAACTCCTTGCCAAAGACACTCCAAGCACAGGTTGAGTGAAGAGCAGCTGTGAACACAACTTTAAGAGAAGTTGCAAGTGGATTATAAATACATGAAGTAAAAAGATATAAAGCCTATGCTAAACTAGGAGAGGAACTGGTTAACTTGGGGTTCATTACAACAATTGTATAAATAGATGGCACAGGAAGTCTGGGGCCCTCAGAAGGAAGAGGAAGTGTTTTCCTTTCCTGCGCCAAGGCACAAGGAGGAACTAGGAAACTGATCATCTGGTTTGCTTGAGGCCAAATTTTTCTAACTAGAGTACCTTAAAACAGGTATTTAAACACATACATCAGCATTTCAGTAACAGACAATAAGTTTTCAAAGTTACAAAATTCTTGCAAATACCCACCAGCTTAAATGGAAGCAGTAAATTAGGTCAATTCTACTGTCGTAAGAAAGGCTGGCAGAAACTGTTCTCTTCTTTTAGATGAAAAAAAAATATGTTTTGAAGTTTGGAAAAAAAGTTGTCTTCAAAACTGTCTGTTAGCTAGGAAGTCTAGGTAGCATTTTTTAATTGATACTTGGCTCTCATGTAGACAATCTTTTTGTATTTTACTAAAGAAGTGAACCTAAGAGCTAAGGAATTCCTGATAAATTGTTTTAAAAGTGTTTTTTAGCAACTTGGCTGTGTTTCACTTTCATTTTGTTAGCAAACCTGCCTTATTTTTAAATTGAATCTTGTGCTAAGAAGTTTCAGGAGCATTTCACAAAAACAGGATTGTAGACAGGAATCACAGCTGGGAGAAACAGCTACTTTCCAAAATATAAGCCACCCAGAAATGTACTCTAATTTGAATGCAACACCTGGGGCTTGGAAGAAATGGAGCTACCTAGGAGCACAGAGGGAGAGAAGCAAGTGTGTGCCTGAGGAAAAGAGGGCTCCTGTGACCTGGAGGGTCAATAAAGAAATGAACTTTTATAAGAGGTGAGAACTTGTGGGTTGGCAAGGGAGTTCTGCTGCTGGATAAAGCTCAGCAAGAGGGCCTCTGCCAGGGAACTAAGCATGAGAGAAGAGGTAAGGGGAGGAATCTAGGGAACATAGGCAGAGGATGCTGGTGGGTGGCCAGAGCAGCACTTCCACACTTGGAAAAAGATCATACAAATTTTGTGGAGAATAGCACAGTGTAAGTGCAGTTACAAGTCATACACCTTGAATAAGGTTGGAGGGAATGGAAGGCAAACAGTTGCTGTCTCCTCCAAGGTGAGGGATGGTGGAGGCTTTTTGTCTCATTCCACATTTGGTTTGGTCCTGATATTCAAGTTTGTTAATACATGTCACTTCTGCTACAGTGACCTTTTAAGACTTTGGGTGAAAATCATAGAATTCATAGAGTTCTGGGAAAGAGGAATTCAGAATTTCTGAAAGACACGATTCATGGAAGGAAACAAGGAAACAAGGAATTACAATTTAATAACAACTAAGTATATATTACTTCTAGTTTGTGATCCTGGCTGAAAATCAGACATTAAAAAAATCTGAGTTAAAAATGAAAAAAAAATAAATTACTGTATTGTCAATCCTATAAAATTAATAAAAATCCTATAAAAAAATCCTCTGTTCCTCCAGTGCAAGGATGAAGGATGCCAGTACATACTACCACAAGCTCCATTTCTTTAAGCATGATACTGACTTAAAATATTCTGTGTATTAATTACTCACACTGCATCACAATTCCATTTTTATAAAATTTAAGAAAAAATGGGAATGCTGAAGGTTTCCAATTTTGGGAAAGGCCATCTCACTTTTTTCCTATGTGCAGTGTCATGGAAAGGACTTGAGAAGCACAATGCATTCTTCATTTCAAATGCTTAACATGCTTTGTGTGTGTGGAATGTGAGCCCAGTTGCAGTTAATACTAAAAAAGATCCTGACTCTCATATCTGCCACTGCTGATCTCTTCTGGCTGTGCAAGAGTTCTCTCTGTGATCCTATCCAGGCTTCATTCTGGCAGACCAGTCATGTTCACAGGTAGGCAGAACTCCTATGGCAGAATTGGGACATTTGTAAATTAGGAGAGTCTGATGGGGGAAAGGAATATTGAAAGGAGTTCTCGGTAGAGTATAACTGGCTGCCAGATTTTTATCTCAAGTTTCTTGCTAAAATTCTACATACTAAAGAAAAATGTATTAGAGGTTTGGAATCTGGAAGGTAAAGGATTTGTGGAAGTCTTTTGAACTGGCATTGTCCACACATGAGAAAGACATAAATCATAAAACCAATGTACTCAGATCCTACTTGAAGACCTCATTCCACTCTGCTCCACCACTCCCTGGTTCACATAAAAATATGCTAATTGCCAAATATCCAACTAATGTAGTTAGATAGAAGCCAGGAAGAACACCAAACAATTCTAGACCATGTACTTGGGATAGTTCTTCACATTCTTCACACTAAATAAACTATTCAAACTCTGGCCTTCAAAAAGATTTTGCCAATACAGGATACAATGATTCAGCTTGTAGCACCAAGAGAACCCTGCTGAGCAAACAATCCTTTCAGCATTTCTCTGTGCTATAACAAATAAGATTTACATCAACAAAAAGCAAGCAACAGTGCAGTTCCATGATGGAACTTGAAGGACTGGTATTAAAATTAGCTACAGGGTGCAAGTCAGATGAGTTGATGATGAATGAGCAAGGACTGCAGATCCATGAGGATCTGATACATTTTTTTAGCACTTCTGTAGTGTGTAGGTGGAATTTCAGTAAAAGTTTTGGAGTATGCTACTTCTAAGAACTTTTGTAATTTTATCACAAGCCTTGTGCTTTTTGCTTTTCCACTGAAGAGCTTCGACACTTGAAGTCAAATTAAAATTTCCATTTTAATTTCTTCATAAAGTATCTAGCTCTAGTGCTTACCAAGATAAGCTTGAAAACATGGGTCCCCAAGAGCTATCAAGGCACACAAGGCAGCAAATGGAGAACAGTCATTGTTTCTGAAGGCACTTAGTGGAGGTCATCATTGTGATTCTGTCAGTGTTCTCAGCTGACATTACCTGGACTGGAGAACTATTGCAGGTTACTTGTTTCTCATAAAGTTCCCAAGCTTCCTTCAGCTTTTCCCTCTGTAGAAGGCAATAAATATGTACCCAGCCAACTGTGTGTGGTGTTCAGAGTACTAGGAGAAAGAACTTTTCCCTGAAACAGGTGAAGACATGCCCACAATGGCTGTGTATGCACAGCTAGGCAGGATCCCTCAGCCCACATCAGTCTTATACTGAGCTCCGGGGGATCTTCTCCAACCTGTGCAGCAGACAGTGGAGGATCCATAATCAGCTCTCTGCTTTCCCTGTTGTCCTCTTGGCTGAATGAATCCCAGTTTCAAGTGTCACCAAGCACTAAGTATGCATAAATTACATAAACTATCCAGTGGGAAAGGAAAAATGTAAGATTAAAAAGGTAATACTTATTGAAGATAAACTGCTGAAGCAAAGCAATGCAGACAGAAGGTAGATGGGAAGCAGCTGCATGCACCACATTGTACTGCATAATTTTACGGGGTTGCGTAATTCAAACCCCTAAGCAATGCACAGTAAGGGTAGAAGCCTTAGTTACAATTTCCTGTCTTCAGTCTGCAGAATTTCTCAGGCTTTAGCTACAGCAATTGATTACTATGTTTGAGACACTAAGGATGACCGCTTGTCCTTTCTTTCAAGGGGCTGTCCCTTATTTCATTCAGTTACTGCAAACTCTTAATCAGTTAGAAGCCTTGAGCCATAGCTGCTGACTGAACAGATACAGAACCCAGCCTGAAGGAGCATCATTTAGCAAAAATAACCACAAAACCAAAACCAGAAAGAAAACACCCTTCAAACTCTCTCCTTTTATCTTCTCCCCAAAACCACATTTCTGGAATAAAAATAGTGGATGTTACACATTTTATGTTACACTTTGGCCCCTAAAATTGGACTCAGGATTCCTGGGTTTGCATGCACAGGAATGTAGGATGACAACAGGCTACCCAGAGCCTTTGTGAGCAGCCAGTGCCTGCCTGTGGCTCCTGCCATGGCTGATCACAAGGAACACTTGGTACTAAGGCTGTTAAACAGTACAGGTCACTACAGCCCCATCAAGTTTTGGAGAATAAGGCTTCGTGCAGAGTTGCTTGGAAATTTTAACTCAGGCTTACCAGTCTGCTAACAGAGAGCAACCCCAGCCCACAGGGAGTTTCACCATCCTTTGTGCATGGGGTTTGCTGAACCCAACTGTGCTCTATGTTGAGTTTTAAAATACTGCAGAGGGACAACTTCAGAACCCTGGGATGGAACAGACCTCAAGCAGTTTAGACTTTCAGAGGAGAACCAAGACTGAAAACTCTGACAGAAGTACAAACTGAAGATATAAGAAGTCAGACAGCTGGGCAAAGGTCTGGGAACAACCAAAAGCTGCATTGTGACTTCATTCTTTCAGAGGGACTGAAACAACTGAGTCTGAGCTATCTTTGCTAAAGTCTGTTTCATTTCCCTAAACTATTTTGTCATTTGAAGTCAAGCCTTGCACGCATTTATGCAGCAATCTGAAAAGTCAAAAATGCTAAATTTAATTTGAAAACTGTAATAATTTCAACCACCAAAAGGTAAATTTGAAGTGTATTGGTGAAGCAGACCCTGTTTACCTAAAACAAGTGCAGCCAGGACAATACTTTCAGTTGATATTCAAAGGTGATTGTATCTTTATATTTGACATTTATGTCAGCAGTATGCTGCAGCCTGTGTAGGTTGTACTGGTCCCATTCCCCACAGATGCAATGCAGACTGACTGAATGAGATCTAACTGGAGCCTGTGTGGCCCTTGTGATGTGCTGGATGAGTTCCATGTCTGCATGGAGAGGGTTGCAGCCTGCAATGATCCATCCCATCAGCAAATCAAGGTAGATCTCTGAAGAAGAAAGGGCATCTCCTTGTCAGTATGGAGTGTGGAAACAATTTTGTAGTGACAGTGATACTTGTCATAAGACTCATTGTAAACAAATCTCAGTGTTTTCCAAGACTCATTCCTATCTTAAATGATCAGGACAAAAAGCCTCATACAGAACCAACAATATAATAATTTCTCTTTGAGAAAACAACTCAAGACTTGCCGTAAATGATTACTTTCCTCTGTGGCTCATCATCCCTCAAACCACAGAAGCAATAGAACACACCATTTCATTAGCACACAGCTGAGAGGGAAATAATCTGTTCTCTTCTTGAATACCTGAAATTGAGTTATGAAGCTTCATCTGAAATCTCTGGAAATATAAAATATTTCTAGATGTTTCTCAACTAGAGCAGCCTATCCTCTGAGGACTGCACCCCATGGACAGGTGGCCCACGCCACAACAGTTTAGGAAAGAATTTTTGTCCGTGGGAGGGACTCACGTTGCAACAATTTTGGCAGGACTGCTGCTCATGAGATTGGAGCCACGCTGGAGAAGATAGTTCATGGAGAACTGTCTCCCGTGGGAGGGGCCCAAGGGCATAAGAGAGAGAAAATTCCTCTCCCTGAGCGAACAGAAAAAGATCTTGGGTGACAAACTGACCAAAATCCCCATGCCCTGTCTCCTTGTGCTGTTGGTGAGAAAAGGGAGGGGCTGAGGGGGGGAAAAAAAAGTGTTTCATAGGCTTATTTTACTTCTCATTATCCTCCTCTGACTCTGTTAATAATAAATTTATCTTACATCTTTATATTTGAACCTGTTTTGCCTTTAGAGTGTTTTCTCCCAGTCCTTATCTCAACTCAAGAGCCCTTCATTAATTTTTTTTCCCTCTCCTCTGCCCAACTGTAGCAGAAGAGAGTGAATGAACAGCTTTCATGGGTGCCTGGCATTTGACCAGTGTCAAAAAACAAATATATAAAGGATAAGATAATGAAATGGATTGAACAATATATGACTGTGGTATGTGACAACATTAAAGCTAATATCCATCAAATTACTGCAAAATTAGAGTATTTTCTTGTTGATAATGTTGGTTGCATAAGTTTTCAGTTGTTTTTTCTCATCTGTCATAAGAGTTCCAAAATTTCAGGAAAACTTTCCTCTTGCTAGTCTAGGAAACATTGAGGTGGGTGTATCCCAGGGGCTCATCTCAGGGTTATACATGTTTGCAACTCGATTATTTGCACACCCAAGCTCTTGTAACAGAGTGGGGGGAAGATCCAGCAGGGTAGGAAAGAGCTGCTGGGTGTGTGATTTTGGGAGGTCAAAGCCTTTCCAAAGGATAACAGGTGAAACAATTACTCTTCTAAAACGGTAATTGTTAAACTGCTTACTGTATAACAGCCCTAATCCTTATCTCCTGAGTCAGGAAGGATTTTGCAGCTCCTGGAAGCTGCTTTGTACCTTCAGCAAGGATTGGGTATTTGCAATTTTCATGTTTAAATGTGATGAAGGCTTTATAACATAACACAATTATTAGAGGGCAAACAGCAAAAGAAATTGATCACATTCATTTGCATTTCACTCATTAGAGGGAGATTTTGTCTGACAGCACATCCAGATAAAAGGAAAAGGAATTTCACTTCATAGTATGCATTAGTTTCCAAATACTTGGTTACATTTTCTGAATGTTGAAAAACAAAATAATATCACTTTAAGCTCATTTTAACCATATTCTCTGAATTTTTTTATATTTCAGGAAACTGGAAACATTCTGGAAGGGTTCAAACTAGACAAAAGCTGGATATGGCTTGTTTGTATGAAGAATTCTGCATACTGAGAGATTCAGTAGCAGGAATGTGCATGTTTCAGGAAATACCTAGCTCTCTTATTAAATGCTGCTTCTTTAAGCTTTCTAAAACCTGTGTAGTGCATTAAGTTCATTCCTACCTCAGATGCAAGAATGGAAAAAACATTTTGCTTGTATAAACAGATTGGGATAGTTTGCAGAAACATGAAAAACATGGATTTTGCTAAGCTCTGATTGTAAAATATTTTCAGTCCCACATGTAAAGTGCTTTGCAAACTGATTAAAATCAACATTAAATTATGCTGAAAAAAATCAAATTTTAACATCTACATTTTTTTGTAATAAAATGAAGCTTAATATAATTAAATTATGGTTTTGGACATACTAAAAATGTGCTGCCCTTACCATGCTTCAATACACTGCTTATAAGTATTGTCTGGTTGTTTACTTGTCCCTTCTTTCTATCCAAGAAAAGTGATCACCGTGATTAATCTCTCAGACCTGCAGCTCCAACAGAGTCCCATGAGCACAGTGAGTTTTCCACAGTAACAGATAACTCAGGTGAATTCTGTTCCATTCTCATTATCTTTTCTTAAGACAGCCTGTGTGCAACCTGTGAGTGGCATTTTGGGCAGACTTGTGCCTGCCCTGTCTTCACTGCAGCCCATGAGGCTGCACAGGTACAAACACATCACAGAACTGGGACAGAAGCTATAAGTGGTGGATGGCTGAGCCTCACCTGAAGCATTTGACTTTGTTTTATCACCCAGCTCCAGAGCAATTTCACAGTAGAAAGGTTTTGATCAGATATAGATAGATTATCAAAGTCCAGAGCAAATCACAAATTCCTGTTACAGAAAACCTTTTGGTGGCCACATGAGCCAGAGCAGCACAGCACAGAGATTACAGCGCAGCAACAGAGAACAACAAAACTTTGCATCTCTCTGCAAAGGGCTGACAATGGACTTGGTACTGCACATGGCACAGGCACAGTGTCTCTGACGTTGGTGACAGCAGCAGTGACACCAGGAATGCAGGAACTGAACTAAACTCACAGCCCTTATCAGATGCTGCTAGCAGGACAGCAGCCAGCTCCAGAGCGGGTTTGCACACCGGATGGGGCCTCTGCCCCCGCCCCACCCTGCAGGACTCACAAACAGAGACAGAACTAATCCTGCTCAGGAGCAGGCACCATCCTGCTGACAGGGCCGTGACAGGCACCCCTCTCATTGTGCCTCTTGCCCACTCCAGGAGAGAGAATCTCATTTGCTCTGGCATATTTAGTCAACCCATATACAGTGTACAAATCAAGATAATTCCAAAAATATGTGTTTCTAGAAGCGCACTGGGGAGGGAGGGTTTCAGCAGAAAGCCCTATACAGTGTTTAGGGCTTCTCCCACCTCCTGGGAGCCACAGAGCACACTGGTGATCTGCTCTTAGTGTCAGTTGGCACCATGAGTCACAGCTGCTGGCCTGCTTTCTAACTGCTCACGTAGCACTATTTGTTTCCTGTTACACAAAGCCCCGTGTCAGACTAGAAGAAAATTACCAGAAAAAGAATACAACAACAGCCATATGATCACTCACTGTAAAACAGTGCTGCCAGGGCATCTATAATTTTCACTGAAGTTAGGAAAACACAAGTAAAAAGGGTCAGGCCCTCCCTTTACAACAGGTAAGTATAAATGTAAGTAATTTTTTAAAATAGTGAATTTCAGCACAAATGCAAGAAGTGCTCATGCACACAGGAATGATGATTTGGCACTATGACTGCAAAATGAATATTTCCCATGTTTCCCCATGGAGCAGGAAGATGCATACACACTGCTGACTTCTGTCAAAGAGCTGGGCAGCTAGGACAGCCCAGGGAGAGCAAGAGGAAAGAAACAGGCTGTAACTTTAAAAATATTAAAGCAAAGAAAAGGTATTAAAAAATGAAGGGCCTTGGAGTATGTGCTATGCAAGGCATAGTCTTTGTTCAACACCCTTTCCCCCTATTAATGTAAAAAAAGATGATGTATCAGGTTGGGATTTTTCTATTTTTTTTCCTCTTTCAGGGAATTTTCTCCCATTTGTTGCCTAAGAGATAATAAAGATGATACTTAAGAGAGACAAAGACGTAGCCATGGAGGAAGGGGAAGGGTGCAGCTCGCTGCACTCTGCTGGTTCAAGGGGCTTTCACTTTGAAGTGTAGAAATGCCACCAGATTTTGGTTGGGGGATGAGGGGCTGATCTCAGCATCTCACTCGCTGTTGGGATTGGAGGGGAGATGATGATGCTGCCACCGCAGAGTTCTGTCCTTCACTGTTCTCCTTACTGTGGGTGAGCCTCTGCTCGTAGGACCAGCCATGGGACCGGGACCTTGTTAACACCCAACCTCCTGGGAAGGACCCTCACCATCTGCTCGGGTGCCTCAGGGGAAAATTCCTCCTCACTCCAAAGGAGCATCTCCCAGCTGCCTTCAGGAGCCCGGCTGCCACTGCACAGCCCCAGCCATTTTCTGCCGCTGCTTTGAGTTTTTTGTTACACTTTAGCCCAAAACCCAGCACCCACTGGGACACCCCACTCCTTCTGCCACCACTTGGGGCTTAGTGCTACGCATCAGTTCATTGCCCCTGGAGGCTTGCTGGCCTCTGCCATTCTAGCCACCACCCTGAGGTTCCTGCTGCAGCCATTTTGCCTCCAGAGGGCACCAGGCCTGGCTGCCCCGGGCGGTTGCGAGAGAAGCCCCTTTTCCCTCTCTCCGCCATCACTCACGGGCAGAGCGGCACCAACCCCCGCCACAGCGCCCCCTGCAGGCGCGGGGGAATCAGCGCCCCTGCCCTGCCCAGCCGGAAGCCAGCAGCGCCCCTGCTGGCTGTGAATGGAACTGCTGAGAGAAGGCCAAGGAAATATGTATATATCTTCTAGTATTAGAACTGTTATTCTTTTTCTCGTATCTTTTCCTAAAAGCCCCATAATTTCAAAGTTATAATAATTCAGAGGGAAGGGGATCATATTTTCCATTCTGAGGGAGATTCTTGCCTTCCTTAGCAGACTCCTGCCTTTCAAATGAAGGCAGGTGTCAAGTTCAAAATTGCTTATCTGGACTTTTTCAAAAGGGTGATCCAATTTTTCCATCTGAAATAATGCTTTTCTTCAACATACTGGTAACACCATGATAATGATACGGCAGGCAAGAGAAATTCCTTACCATGCTTACTGCTGCAGATGTAGAATCCTAATGGCAGATCACAATCCATGCCATAAAATGCTGGAAGGACATATGCCAATATTTTTTTCTTCAGCCTGAATGCAAAAGTGCAGCTTTGCATGCAAAAAATGTGTACTTCCCCTTCTTCCACCTGTCCTTGAACAGTTAATTTAACCATGCAAAAAAAATGACACTATCATTCCATAAGGGTGGGACCAGGCTTCAGAAAAATGAAATGTACTCTCCAAGACTTAACAAAAAAAGTTATGCAGCTTGCAGCTTTAAGGGTGAAAAAACTCCACAGAGTGGCAGAGGGAGAGCTGTCATATCACATGAGCTGGGTATGTAGCTGTGATATGACAGATCTTCTAAATCTGCTGTCATCAAGAAAAATTCCTGACAGACAACAGTCCAGATCTGGGTAGGAAGACAGCCCTTTTGTTAGGAAGAAGCACTGTGCAGGTTAAAAAAAAAAAGTCACATTTATAATCAGGGCTCACATTTGTAATCAATACAGGCTAATCTCAAGATTGAGTATTGAATCTTTCCTATATGACTTTTATAAACCCAGAAATGAGAAGCATCTACTGATTGCTGTATTAATTTAACACCTGATCTAGTTCCATGGGATTAGTAGACCCTTTCCTTTATTAATGGGATTTTTTTAAATGTCCACATTCCATCCTAGTCAACAGCTATTACATCCTTGCAAAAAAGTAATCTTTTCAAAAATCTGATCTTTTAAGACACATGAAGTAGTTTTTGTTTTATCCAAAAATCAATAGAGAAGTGACCAAAAAAAGTCTGGCCCAGCTGGAACACTGTACCAAGAACAGCAGCCAAGAACACAGGACTGTTTTTCCTCTGAGCTTTAATTATAACTCTTACTGCATCTTTCTCTTGCCAGAAGAAGCCAGCCCCCTTCATTTGCCTCTACCTCAGAACTGGAATAAGGCAGCACAAAGCAGGAGGTGTCGTGTCTTCAAAACATGAGTTAACAACACACTCTATTTAGCCTACCCCTGGTATTCAACCTACAGCTCCTGGCAACTCAGATTACAAAGGTACTCCACCACAGTTGTTTTGCATTCCGTGACACAGGAACAAGAGAAATCCCTTGCAACCACAACATGGGACCCAAGAGAATCTCACAATTTCTTGTTCATAAACCCTGATCCAGCAGGAGAGCTGCCCATTGCTACAGCACAGAGAAACAAAGATTTCTTATTGCTGCAGTGTTTTGAGCACTGTACATGTACAACTCTGCAGACAAGAGTTGTGCATGAAAACAGGCCCTTTGTCACTGCAGAAACAATCATGGATCCAGTACAAACTGGGAAGCACAACTCACACCTTCCTGGGTTGTAATGCACAGAACTCCCTGCACAGACCTTCACTGGCAGGTGCTGTGAGCAGCCTGTGCCCCAGCACTCTCCAGAGAGCACACAGGTACATTGCTCTCTGTTCAGGTTTTAAACTCTCCTGTCACTCATGGCATCTGTGTCCTGCTAGAACAGGCTCCAGGCCAAGCTGCATGTCCAGCGTTTCTCACAGGATCTGCCAGCAGGGCAGCTGAGGGATGAGGAGGGATACGGCTTGCCTAGGGCACAGAGGGACAAAGTGTGGGGCTGTGTGGCTGTCTTTGCAGATACCTTCTGGCCTGCCTTTCTTCGTCTCCCACAGGGCAAAACCCAACATAGGATCATTTCTGTTCTTGTTTTCCAAAAGACAAAGCAGCTGCCAAACTCATACCACAAAGGTTTTCAGAATTAGGGTTCCACAAGTTCCCTTTGCCATACTGCTGCCAGGGCAAAGGACACCATTAGCAGTGCCAGGGTCCCATGCCAGCCATGCCACAGAGCTGGTGTGGGACATAGATAGTTGTGCCCATTGCCTGGGCCTCAAGTGTCCCCCAACACTCCCCCTGCCTGTGGGGTTCCATCTATGAGCTCTCTGGCACAGAGAGACCCTGATCTCTGCAGCTGCTCTGAGTACTGTCAAAGATAAACACCATATCACCTTCTGGGCTCTTACCACCACCACATCACATCAGCACAATGCACCAAAACACACTCTTTAGGACAGAATGGCTGGGATATATCAGAAGATGGGGGAATGTCAAGTATCACTACAAAGAGCCTACAGCACAGAGTGTGGAGCCAGGTGGGAATGGCAAATTATTGGTTCCAGCTGGGTGCTGGTCCCAGACTTGCACCCAGCTGAGCCTGCACAAGTTCCTCTGCACAGTGTCACCCAGTGCCCCATGAAGTGGGATGAACTCTGGTAACATGCCATAGTAACACTACAGACCCAGGTCATGTCCAGCATAGACTCCTGCTGCCAGTTCCTCCTCAGAAACAGAAGTGCAAGTGAGGCAGAGGAATCTCAATGGCTCTGGGGAATCCAGCTGTCAAGGCCAACAGTGGCTGGCCCTGGGCGCACAGTCCTCGGGAGCACAGCACCAAGAGCCTGGAGTTAGCCTTGGAGGCAATACAGCTGTGTCTGTGCAGAGCTGCATCTGAGTGGGGCTCCTGAGAACAGCCCAAGATACCCAAAAGTAGGTCCAAGCTGGATGGGTCCACTCAAGACACACAAGCCACCATTCTTACCAAAAGCCCACAGCTGAAAGCAAGGTGTCAGCATGCAGCTGTTCTCACTCATTACTCTAGCATCAGATATGCTGCTTCTTAGTGGAGATCTCAAAGAAACACTGATGACCCCAAAGCACATGAGGAAATGCACAACTAACATGGTGCATGAGAGACATATTAGCTGCTCATGAAGTTGGTAGAAATCTGATTTATAGTGTGGAAAGCTAGTTGTCAACTGAAATGGGAAGGAATTATTGCAGAACCACTCTGAATAGCAAGGAAGACTGGGTAGCCTGGGCATTTCCATTCCATACAGCAGGGAATGCCCATGCAGCACTGACTGTGCCACGAGCATGAGTCAGCTGCAGCCCCCACTGTTGCCCAGTAAATGCATGCCCAGTTCTTGGGGCTGTAGGAGACCATGCCTCCCTCCCCACCCCAAATTTCATTATTTATATTAAAACAAAAAAGAGGCTGAGAGGTGGCGCTGGAAGGGGAAGTGGCACCGGAAGGGGAAGTGGCTCATTTAGGCTCCTAAATCAAAATAGGAATAAACAGAACATCGGAAATTCCTGCCCTCAGTCTTGATACTTTCTGGATCCTGAGACCAGAATTCTATTTACATTCTCTGGGTGTAGACAACTGTGCTGCAGTTTTGGATTGAAAAGATCCATGATGTATTGATAAGAAATCAGCTTCAGAGGAGAAGTTATACCACATGCTGAGTTTCTCAGTTACATAAAACATGGCTGTGCCACTGAATTGAAGGCATGTGTGTTAAAAGAGTGCTGATGGCCACAGCTATGGACTGGACTGGAGACTGAAATCTCCACAGCAGTGGCATGGAGTCCAGCACTGTTCTGGCCTGACATTAGTTTAGTTCCTTATATCTTTTTTTTCCTCTTGGTGTTAGAATTACTTTGAAAACCAGAAGTTCTCAAATATATTTTTGTGTGACCGAATAGTACAGAGATGGCTTACCTGGACAATTAGTTTATTTTCTTTATCAGGCAGAATTCGGTATGTATAAACGCAATTCCGGTACCTGGAACAGACCACAGGTGATATGGTTAGACCATGTCCAGAAAGGGAATCTCACTATGGCATCCCTCCCTGTGAGAAAAGACATTGGAAAATCTTGAGACGTATAGATTGCTTCATGCACAAGGGTTTTAAACCATTTCTCTTTCTTACTTTTCCTGGAGCCTGCAGACTAACACAAACCTGAGATGTTCCTGGTCACTGAAACAGGAACATCTGCTTGCAGATGTCACTGCAGAAAGTGATATCAGCATTAGCTCAGAGGGAGTCATTCCACTCTTCTTCTGGCCGGAAAGAGAGAAAACACCAAGTGGCTCTAGCTGTCAGTAGAGCAGGCGTCTCAGGAAGAAATGAAAAAGCAGAAATCCGAAAGACAAAGGGCCAAAATCAGCAATAAATGAGTAAACTGAAGGGCTAGAGCATTGACTTGTATTGGAAAAAGCAAATTATATATTTCAGCTAAATCACAGTACAACATCTGATTGCCAGGCACATTTCTATCCACAAATCCTAAAAAACAGTTTAAATGAAAACCCATCTCACCATCCTGGTGTGGATGCACAGTGTACATGTGCATCTGTAGGGCACCCACAACAAATACTTTGTCCCAGTTAAATTCATTAGATTCTTATTTAAGGGGGGATGGAGGAGTCTTGTGTTCAGTGGAGGGTCACATCAATGCACAGGAGACCAAGGGAAGCCTGAACAGTGCCGTAAGCTTGACCTCCCTCAGCAGCTGCTGAGCTTTGTGTGGTTCACCCAGGAAGTATTGACTAGATAATATATTTTTACCTTTCTCACAACAAAAGATTGATAAATCTTTTAAGTTATCTGCAAAGCACTTAAAAGATAAATATCGCTTTGAGCCACCAAAAGGTGCAGGTTCAACCCCTTCCTTCTCAAAAGAAAGAACAGAATCCACACTCAGGTCTTCCTTGGCTGTAACAGAAACACTGCACTGTCTGTGGAATTGTCACAAAATGTGGGCTGAAGTCATCCCCCCAGCTGGGGAGATGAGGCAAATCAATAAACATCCTAATTTCTCTTAGAGTTGTGATGTGAATCTATTCATCATATGCCTTTCAGAATCATTCCACGCAGGAGAGAGGAGACTGCCAGAATTTCAGGCAGCCTTATACAAGGAGTCAAAAAGAGATATTGGAAATGAAAATAAATTCCTTGTAGATCATAGCTGAGTTTTTCCAGGATGTCTGGAGGATTGGGTTATGTATCCACATGAACGTGTGTCTTCTGATAGCATTAATGCAAAGGACACAGAAGAATTCAAGCTGTTTCTAGAGCTCATTTCACAGGCATCTATTTATTCATACAACTGGTAGAGAGCTGGAAGTCACAGACATGATCCTCAACTGTAGGACAGCTACAGCACTGCTAATTCCACCAATACCAGGGCAATCAGTGCCAGGTGAGGTTATGAGCCAAGGAAGGGCATGGGGTTTGTTTTTATGTGTCAATGCAGCTCTCTTCCACCATTTACTCCTGCTGATATTCAAGTAGAGCTAAGCAGAATTATTCATGCAGCAGAGACAATTTGACATCTCTAATGTGTGGAGATTATGAAACTGATAAATGAGGCAGCCCAATGGCTCTTGCTCACAAGAGGACTCTCATGTGGCCTTCACAGAAAGTGGCCCATCACACAGACAGTTCAAGGCTGCTCTCATAATGCTTGTAAAAAGGTTTTGCCTGAGGACCAGTAAGATCAGTATAAGAACAATGAAAGAAGGGCAGTTGGGTGAGACAGGAGAAGGGAGGAACACTCCTAGGATCAAAGAAGCAATCCTCCTTGCCAGTCCCCTAATTTAGTGCATGTGGATGGAGAAGACCAGATTCTTACTCCATTTTTACCCTTAGGCTTCCTCTCCTCGGCATCCTGACTGTCAAGTTATGTGGTCCCAGCTGCCACCACATTCTAGGTCCTCCCTAAAAGCTGGTTGAGTTCAGAATTGTTCAGCCATTGTTCACGCTGTCCATGTGGAGGGGAAATAGAACATCAGTCTCTGACTACTTGTCATCTCCCTGCCCTCTCAACCAACCAGGGGAGGTAATAGTGTGACAAGGCAGGCATTTTCTCACTCCTCTCCTGCTGTATGTTTTTATGCACAGGTGATAATGTGCATATTGGGAGTGTCTGGAGCACTGAACAGGGCTGCTGTGCTAGGCCTGATGCCATGTGCCAAGTGCACCATGAGAGAGGCACAGCATTGGAAAGGACATTTCACAGGCAGGGTCCTCTTAGAGGGGTCCCAAAGCTGCAGCTGGTCCTTGAGTGTCAGCTCTAGAAGTGTTGTTTGTCCTGCAGCCGTTCACGAAGGAACTGCCAACAGAAGATCCCCTGGAGGAATGGTACTAGTTTAGGTGCAAGGAATACTAAGCATGCTCTTTTGGATTTCAGGATTCAGGCATTCCCCTCCAGATGAGTAAAAGACCCCATTTCTTGTCAATAGACTGACAGATCAAATGATTTAGGCACAGAGAAAGGAGGAGGAAAAGGGCTTTTGTTTCTTGCCTTTTATGGGGCAGTGTGACCAGAACAGGGGACAGCTGTACAGGGGGAGGAGCATTCCCCAGCTTTTCACTCTCTAAATGCTGCTGCTCTAAGTTTCAGAAAGGGAGGCAAGACACTCTTAAAAGGCTCTTCAAATACACCTCCTCTACTTGTCTATATTTATACAAACCCTGTTTTTCCAAAGCAGCTCTTCAACTAAATCATTATTTCATTCTATTATATTATAATAATAAATGCTTTTGCTGGATCTTGATTGATCTGCCCAGTAAATATTAGAGCTTTGTAGAATATGACATTTCTTTTTCAGAGCAAATTTCATGTTTTTTCGTTTTCCTTATGTATACAGAGTTGACACCTGCTCCTTTTCAACGTGATTCTCTTTTGTGGAAACAATTTCCAGTCAGCCTTTCAATTCCCCATTCTCCCATTCTTTGTCTCCAGCCTCTCTATTTTTTAAACAAAGTAACTGAAGAGCTCAAACTTCAAACACCTCCCAGTCAATAGCACAGCTGAAACTGATACATCTCTGAGGAAGTTTTCAGCTTCAGCAAAGGTGCCCATTTTGTGGAGACGACATTCAGAGGGAAAGACTTATTCCCCACCTCTCCACAAACTAGCTGCAAGCCAGCATATGCTGAAAGCTTATGTCAGATCATTTGACAGGAATCTGTGTGATGTTTCCCAGACTGTAATTAATGCCAGCCCTTTGCACCTCTGATCCAGCTGCTCATGGCTGGCAAGGCTGGGTGCTCCCCAGTTCTTTAATCAAGCCGTTCATATTAGCTACCTCAGGATGGATTTAAGAATATAACCTTTGGCTCCTGGTTCAGAAAATCATGGTCATTATATTGTTTCTGTTTCCTGATCCCATGTCTTTCAAGTCACAAAAGGCTTTCAAAGCTGGCTGCATAAACATTTACAATGGAAAAACTTATGCAAATGCGTGTTAGTAGGCCTTTTTGCAGCACCTTCCCTTTCTATAATCCCCACCATCGCTTGGTGAAAATATTTGGTGTGCATACTGGTTAGAAGTCAAATCAATGGGGTAATACTGAAATCACTCAATGGAAGCAACAGTCTATTCTAGTAAATTGTTCCCTGACTGACCACTCAGGCCTTCAGCTCCTGTTACAGGATTTTCTGTCCTCCTTCCTGCTAGTACTGGCTGTTCATCTGCAGCTGCCCTTCTTTCTCTGCTCCCTCCAGAAAGACAGAACTGGAGTTGTTTCAAGCACCTTATCAGGCAGGTGTTGTTTCAAGCGCCTTATCAGGCAGGCACCAAGGCTCTCTGTGCCTTGTGAAGACACCCACTCCCCAGCCACCACTCCCTGGCAGTCCAACACTTACACCCACGGAGCAGTTACCCAGCACCATGGCACTCAGCAGCCGACAGCGCTGTCAGCAGAATCTGACCTCAGGGACAAGCAGTTAGCCCAGAGTTATAAACAGCAGCACCACCTTCACCACTACAAGAAATATACTTTCAGACAGAAAATGAGAAACCTGCTTGTAATGTTTGTAATGTAACGTGGGGTAAAGATTTAATTAGTTTCATCGATCTGCTGCAAAATGGCAGCAAAGAGGGTCAGATAGGGTCCCACAAGGGCTCTCTTGGTCTCTCCTAAGCAAGGAGCAATTGTCTGATCTCTAACTAAGACAAAGTTAAATGTCTCCGATTTTACCTGTTGACTTCAGTCTCCTCTCACCCCTGCTCTCCTGCCTCCAGGAAAAAAAAACTGCCTCTCACAAAGCCAGGGCAGGAGGCCTTGCTCTGTTGTTCCTGACCTAACCCAGAATGAGGGGATCAGGGCTGCCAGCACTTCTCTCCCTATTCCCCACATGAAACGTTTACCCCATGAGCCACATTAATGATGCAGGTGGAATCACTGCTCTGCTGCATATACTATGCACAGCTCCAGGAACTATTTCAAGCCTTTAGCTGAATGCAACACAGTACAAGCAGGGAGCTCAAACATACACTGAACCAGAGCAGGAAAAGTGCCTGGGAGGTCCCAGATTCGGGACTGGGGTCACTAAAGATAAATATCTGACCCAAGTTGTTAAGACACTCCAGAAGTTCAAGAGGTTATTTTCTCTCAAAGCACAGCAGCAGTGCCTTTGACCATTCTCTCCTTTTGAAGCAAGGGCAAGAGCAGCGTGAGCAGTACAGCAGTACATAAACCATGGGTTTATTCAGCCTGGCTCCTAACCCTTCCCCACCCCATGGCGCAGTCTGCTGAAACCAGCGGTGCTCTGAGGAAGGCTGCACGTTCCCAGTGAGTACAGCACCTGTTTGCCCGTGTGCTGGGGAGGAGGCAGGAGTGACCCCTGCCCAGCAGGGACAGCAGTGTGGGCGAGGGCGCGGTGAACGCTGTACTTACAGCACGCAGAGTGCATATGCTGAAGCAATTGACTCACTGGCCCGCACAAGGAAGCTGCCGTCCTTGCCTACTTTGGAGAGCAGGTCTTCAGCTCTGGAGCGAGTGATGTTGCCGTGGTACCAGCACTGATCCATTGCTGGAGCTGGAGGAAACCTGAATGCCAGCACAGGAGCTGCCAGAGCTGCCTGTGTGTCTGTGTGTAACGATCAGCCAGCTTCGGCTCACCAGCTTCCTGTTTCAATAGCACAGAGAGGGAAAGGAAACTCAGCCACGGACAACTTCCTCAACTCAAACAGCTCAGAGAGTGAGTGTGACATATCCCTGCAGCCCCCACTCTCCCTCTTCATGCTGCTGCTGAAGTGACTAGCAAGCCCACGTTCCCTGCCTTTCTCTCCTGCTTTGTGTCCAAAAGTCCCAGGTGGTGATCTCTTCTGCTCCCTCACAGATTCAGTCCCCTAGGCTTTGGTGGCTTCCCGTCCAATTTACGATCTCCTGCCAGATCCTTTGAGTTTTCATCTTTTTCCTGTCTCTCTGTCCTACCCACTACAGGTCTCCATGGGGAACAAATAAATCTCTGATCAGAAACACACTGTGCATTAGGATACATAGCACTGACTGCCCCATTCCTGCCTTACTAGTCCTATCTAACTAGGTGCGAGGAGGGAACCTCAAAGAATTGAAAAAATAAAATAACTACTGTATGTCTCCATGCATAGAAACAGACTGAAAGGCTGATTTGTGCTAGGGATTTTTGACCAAAGCTCCCTGTCAGCTACTGTGAGATGGATTCAAAGATCTTTCCTACTCTAAATCCCCAAAGGTGGGATAGAGCAAAGCTGTGTCTGCAACCTGCGTCAGAGAGGGGAGAACTGGAGCTTTCACTTCCCTTTTCTTTGTATGTACATCTGTCCCTCAGATATGCTGTGTGGCATGCTTAGCGCTGCATCTCCAAGACATATTTGCAGCAATGCCAGGACATTCCTACAGGGGCACTGCCTGCATGACAATTTTGGTTGTCTATCCTATACCTCCAACCACTCTGCTCTCTGCCCTTCCACATTTGAGCTATACCTGAAAGCAGCAGCTGAGCTGGGACTCAAAGTCCAGAGGCAGAGGAAAGGTGCAAACCCTGCTAGCCCTATGCAACCCTTGGTTCCCAGACCCAGGAGAAGTGCTGGAACTGCATACCTGGACCATGCATGAAGTGCTGTGCTGTACACTGCATGGACAGCAAGGCAGGAGAGAACAGACTGTCAGTGCACAGGGGGAGGCTAAAATGTGTGGGTGTGTAAAAGGAGAGTGAAGCAGCATAACCCAGCATCCATCCCTGTAAGCCTTCTTGTTGCTTTCAGCTATGCAGAGGCTTGGTCTGCAGTGTCCAGCTTAACCTCTGCAGTAAGATGAAACTGTGGGCAGCAGCAGCCCAAAGCTGTGTGGCCAGAACAGGGCCCTGCTAGATGAGCAGAACTGCACCGTGCAGGGCTTCCTGTCCATGCTGAGCAAGCACTGTCTGCACATGAAAATTAGCTCAGCTGAACCTGGCCTTCAGCTCCACCAACATCCACACAGACCCTTAGCATACAAACTCCTATGGATTTGGGTGCCTAAATGGAGACAGACACAGAATGCCATGAAGTGGCTCTGCCAGTAGCTGTAAGCTACAGAGTGGTTACAAACTCTGTTCTCCCAACCAAAATGAGAGTCTGCATATGGCAAAGGCACCATGCAGCTGCTCTGACAGCCCTGCCTGGACACAGTGCACTGCTAACCTCATCTGCACCAAATCCTTGGGATTTCTGGTACCTCCAGAAGCTTCTCTGGAGCACAGATGCAGCAGGAAGCAGAACAGCTCTGAATGCCAACCGCTGCTTGACCTCACAGTGCTCTCCATGCAACAGACGTATCTGTATGCAGAGTGGACAGAGCTGCTCACAACATCAGTTTTGATAGAATGAAACTGCTTGGAGAGCTTCTCCTGATCTTCTGCAAACTAACACCAGCTAACAGGTAAAAGTCCTCATTAGACATCTGAGACTAATTAGCTGAGTACTTAGCTCCTATCCACCCCACCACCAACATAGATTTTTAGCAATCTGCTGCTATTTCCTTCAAATCCCGTGTCCAGGCACACACTAGTCCTTGACTTGGAGACAAAAACAAGGGGAAGGGATCCAAGTACAAATGATGACTGTGACAATTGAATGTGCAGGCTGGTTTCTGTGAGTATTTCTTCGTCCTAAAAGAAAGCACAGTACAGCTTCAGTGGCTCAAAAGGTATATCCCAATCCCCTAATATAAACAGCTCTGTGATCCCTGATGGCTTGTTAGCTTGGAATAATATCTTATCTCCAAGACACTATAATAGACACTTTATCTGAACTAGTTTTGCTATAGATGTCCAGGCAGTACTGTACCAGATGGGTGTCCACACACCAGCCTCTCCAGAACCAGTAAATAAATACTGTCTGTGGCATCATCCAAGATGTACAGTGGTCACCCAACCCCTCCTCCCCGCTTATATTCAGCCTGTGCACTGCATCAGCACGGGAACTGCCAGGCTTGGCCAGATAGAAACTTAAGTATGCATTTCCATGTCACGAAACTAAAGTATTCCCTAGTACCTCATGAGGAGGTTAAGTCTATAGGGCAGCAGTTAACTTTGCAAAAATCTAAATATACCATTCCCTAATTAGGCATCAGTGACAGGCTGTTGGCCACAAAGGTTATTTAGATTCTGGCCTACATCTAAAGAGCATATGAGTAATACCCAAAAGTATTGGCTACCTAAGCCACTCTGCTACTCCAGCCCAGCATGCTACTGACCTGCTGCTTGGGAAAACCTTGACAAGTTACCAGTGTATCTGTGAAGGTCACAAGATCCCTTCACTCCCTTGGTACCTGCAGCATCCAGGTACCCTGAAACAAATCTCCATAGTGAGGAAAGTCAGGGCCTCTTTTCCCAACACCCATGAAAGCTGTCACTAGTAAAAGGCAAGGGTAGGAGCACTGTGCTAGAAGAGATTCGCGGACCTGAACAAAGATCCTATGGGACTTGGTAGTGCTCACCAAAGGGGATGTGTTCTGAGAGACCTCTGAAATTTTTCTTCACCAAGAGGGTGAACAAACATATTTTCCTTGCAGTCACTGAATGTGTGCACATACCCAGGATACAACACACAGGAAACAAGCACAGACTGGTTCATATTCAGAATTTTGTCCAGAGGCATGGGCAACACTTTCCTAGCTCCATCTGCTCTGATGTGTCTCATGGTAGCCATTTTTTTTCTGGTCAGTCCCTTGTCTAGTGATTGTATAATGCCTCTTTTCAAAACACACTGTACAGTAGTAGAATAGTGTCTCTCTCACCAAAACTAGAGCTGTTTCATTCAGGAGTCTGCTGAAAATCTGTCTACATTGGAAAGCCTTCAGCTTGAGTGTTTTATGTTTCTCTGGCCTTGGTCAGTTCTCCTTCCTCTGACACTGGTGCTTTTTTGCTGAAAGTGGGGCAATCTTATTTGTTTGACATAGTGCTTCATATGCCAATAATACTCTGTAATAACAAGACATGGTGTTGTCAACAATAAGAGTAGTTGCTATGTGGATCATAGCTTGGCAGTTGTGTTAGAAAGATCAGCAAACATTTCCCCTCCTGACTCTAAATTGGGAGCTCCCTCTGCAGACCTGTCCTGATCCTGCAGTTTCCATATAGGCAAAATGCCATTTTTGCCACTTGCTCTGTCCCCAGTGTAGAAGGGTCCTGGTGTCCTCATTGACTCCTACTAACACTGCCCAGGGAGAGGGAGCAGCCAGAGCACACAAGGCTGTGGTTTTCTCACACATGGGAAACTGCACCTTCTCAATGCAGTGTAAGCAAAAGGGCAAGTAAGCAAGAAAACACAGCATGGGAAGTAAGGTGAAGGCTAAGTTAGGCAGAAGCCTCTGGGGTGCCTGGGAACTCAACAAGGCAGCCTCAAAAACACTGAAGAATTTGGCATGGAATATCCCAAGAGCAAGGCATCACATGGTCTTGCTGAAATAAGGAGACAGAAAGCCCTGGAAATTATAGGTGGCTGCATTCCTACACTGGTTGCAAGAAGCAGTGCTCCTTACCAGAGCCAAAGCAGCTTCCTGAAGAAGATGACAGCAGATATAGGGTAGTAAGCCCAGTGCCCTCTCTAGAAGTTTCTCCTCAACTTACTAAATACCAGTCAGCATAACCCTGCTGCCATTTGTTCCCTTGCAGTCCCTGCACTGTCAGCACATGTGTCCCTGATGAAGTCTATCAGAGACCTCAAGGTGAGAAGCCCTATACAAAGGTCACACTTGTTTTGGGCATGTGATGAGTAAAAAAGCATCCAAAGAGAAAGGCAAAAAGGGAGAACAGGCAATAGAAAACAAAACCAAATGTGTTAAGTTGCGGTATGTTTAATGGACTTCACAATCTACAGACAGAACAAGCCAACACCAAACTATGTGTGCAGCAGGAGTAAAAAACCCTTTTGCTGAGGGATGAGAAATGACAGTAAAAAGCATCAGCAAAGATGGTTTTCAGAGGGATGTTGATGGAACGGCTTGAGACTCAGTGTTCTGAGGGAAAGGCTTGCTTCAAAGTGAACATGACAAAAATCATCTCTTCACATTGTCTGTGGGTCCCATATTCAAAGAGGCAGGAGAACAAAGGTGAGCCATCAGGCCCAACTCCCATGTACTGCAGATCCGAATAAGCACACAGGCCCTTGAAGAGTATGCTGGGTTTTGTCCAGTGAGCTGGATTTAAAGGGCTTTTGTTGAGGTAAATTCCTAAATCTTTTCGACCCCTTGGGTCTGTAGGATGAGTGTAGAGTAACCAACTGTCTTGACATCTGGCATCTGGGGGAGGTGGGAAGGCAGTAACACTCCCATGGCATCCTGAGGGAGGTTCTGTTAGCATTTCAACCCGCTGGCCTCCCTCAAAGTCCAGCCCATGGTTGTAGCTGACAGCCTGGATCCTGGCTCCCCTGTTGCTCCTTGCATTGCAGTAAAGGACCTTTCTACCACAGGTATGCACCTCTGCTACCTGGCACTCCACTGCGCTCTCCTCCCCAACAAAGTTCCCCCTCTCCCATGTTGTCCCATGGTCAGAGCTGATGAAGCAGAAGGCGTGAGGGGTGGGGTGTTGCTTGGGGTCCAAGATACGATAGGCATAGGCAGGAATCACAAGGCTCCGGGCCTCATTGAACAATTGTAATCCATGACCTGGCCCCACTGCAAAGGTGGCCCAGTTCTTGTACTCATTCCTAATGGTCCTGTCGGTGACATCCTGGGCAGCGCTCCAGGTACGTCCTTGGTCCATGCTAGTGACATAGCAGAGACGTACCAGGTTGATCTTTGTCCTCAGCTGATGCTGCTCAGAGATCTTTCCTGGGACAGCTATGAAGAACAAGATGAGTTTTCCTGAGACTTCATCATATACCGGGCAGGGGTTCATAGATCGGTGGCCTTCAAGCTTTGCACTGACAAGGGTCTCCATCCTTTTCCACTGCCACAGTCCGTGGGAAGGGAGACAAGAATGGAACACACTGTTACAAAGAGACCCACATTATAGTGCAAAGATATCTGGATAAAAGCTACAGAAGAGCATGGGAAGAACAGAAGCAGGATAATGGATAGAGCAAGAAATGGGAAGACAATAATCTGGCATCGCCAAAGGAAAGTGAAAATTCTTTTGATGACACGAAGCATGTACACTTCACCAAGCATGTGGGTTATGTTCTTTTCAATTACTACTCCCTGAGGAACTGATAGCTCCATATCTCAATGCAGCTGGTGGCTGATGACATCCTTTAAAAAGCTCCTTTCAGAAATCCTCACAAATATATATATGGAACACAGACGTTGCCAGTGGTCAAAGTGTGCTAGTACAGACACTGTGCTGTGTCAATGTTTTTAGGAAGTCACAGAGAAACCCAAGCCCTTTTCATGCATCCTCGATGATGACAAATCCCTGCTCATTCAGGCTCCTGTTCCTCCACTTTGATGTGAATGTATGTGAATGGGCAACCCAGCCTACACTGAGACGCCTTGAGAGGGCTGATTACATGACTCTGGTGTGGAGATTTGGACCCTGAGCTGACTCAGAAAATAGGTTGTAGAGCTGGTATAACTACCCAGCAAGCCCTGTTTTTCTTCAAATGAATAGCACATAACGCAATCGTGTTTCTAACACTAGCATTGCAATTAGAAAACGATGACTACATAGTGTTATTGGCTTGGTAAGCAAAGCAGTAGTTTTCAGTAAGATTATATTAATTAATTTTTCTGCCCTGATTTGCTGATTAGCCTTTTTGTTCATATCTTATCTTTTCCTATCCAACTAATATTAATTGTTATTGAAAATTTAGTATTTCCATTTTAAGAAACTCTAGCATGTGAACACAAATTACTAAGTTTATGACCAACTGAACCCCACTAACTGAATTACAGGGAGTTACACAAGATGTTACCTGAATGGTATGACACTGCAGGTGGGCTCAGAGGCTGCTTCTGCTAGGCAGACTCCAGCTCTTAAGAGCCTATAATCTAAGACAACCAACGAAGGTTTGGAATAGAAAAATATAATTACTTTTTTTTCCCCCAAGACATTCATGCCTTTGCATATGCAAAAAAAATTATTATAAATAGAGTTTCCACCACCCCCGGCCAGCCGGCAGCATAACTGTTAATAATAACTGGTAGGTTAATAAGGTAGCCAATTCACTGGCACCAGCAAACCAGACACTTTTTTTTTGCATGGAGAGACTAACTAGTCTCAATTGTTTTTTAAACCAGAAATTAGTCTTAAAATGATGAATTAAAAAAAAAAAAAGAATAGTCACTGATCGCTAATTTACTCCTCCCCATCGTTGTGGCATTTCTTCCTCTTCCTTGAGGCATTTCTGCCTCTCCACCGCATTTTTCCTGCTACAACAAGACTTTTGTCCTATCTCTGTATCTGCATTCCCAGCTCTGCAATGATGGGTCAAAGCCACCCCTAGAATATCTACTCCATTTTAGTCCCCCCAACAGCTGCCCATAGGGTTGAATCCCAGCAGTGATAACGAGACGTGCATTATTTATAGGCAGATTTGTCTCCTGTACCTGGGCAGGAGAAGCTGCCCTGTCCCTACAGCAAGAGGGCAAACACATTCCACTCACTGTGGGCAGAAGAAGGGGCAGCGTCCCCCGCTTCTCCCTGCACTGGTACCTGAACGTGCTGAGTGGCTGGCTCGTACACGCCTCTGCGCATGACTATCAGCTTGGCATGCTCATCCACCAGGTCCTCTCGCTCCTCAGCAAAGGCCAGGATGATGCTGAACCGCGGCAGGTAGAGCAGGGCTGGAATTCGATAGCTCCAGGTACCGTTCTGGAATAACGTTTCTTGCTGCAGGACAGGGAACGCAGCCATTGTGCTAGGGGGAAGAAGACAAAGCACACTGCATTTTGACCTAGCAAAGTGTCATGGGGCAGATTCCACTGCTTTTTGCTCTCTCTGCTCAGTGGGACCTGTCAGGCATTGAAACACACTTTCAGCTTTCTTCTTTCCTTCTGCTTTTCCAAAGAGAACCTGTGCATAGCATAGTAGCTGGAACTCAGGCTGAACTTACCCCAGGAACAGCCTGGTTGGTCTGGCTGGAGTGTCGCAAGGTAAGTACACCAAATACAGTTAATTAAAAAGCCTTGCTTTGTTTTGTCTTTTTAATTAAATGCACAGGCTGGGCTTGTTTTGTTTGTTTGTTTTTGTTTACTCTAATTCAGAAGACTGTTGATAATAAGACATCGTAGTAGTTTCCCTCAGAAGACCATTAATTTCTCTGTTGAGGTTGTATCCAAAACTTGACACAGAACTTCCGCTTTGCCAAACATGAGCTTAAAATCCCATATAAATGACACACTGAGGCAATCCCTGGCCCCAGGTGTGTCCCAGTTTGAGGGTGGCAAGCACTGAGCATGAATAAGAAAAGGAAAAGGACACCCCTCCTTCCATAAGAAGTCTGAATGGTGTCACATCACTTGGGATGTGACCAGGCAGAAACCTTGTCCTCTTCACAATGATTTAATAGCAATGTTATGAAGGAAAGCAAACATGAGGGACAATTTAAGGAAACTGCCTCTGTGTAGAGGCCTGTGCTATGCCCCCACATATCCTCTCTTCCCCTCCTCAGACCTATTTGGCCCTCTGTCCTCTTGCACCAGTAAGCCAACTCAACCCAGTATAAAAGCCAGTAGATTAAGGGAATTGTCTCAGTAGATGAAGGAAAAAATAAGAAAGAAAAAAAGAGAAAAATATAAAAGGAAAAAAAAATCTCACATGATGCACCAGAAACTGAAGGCTTGGATATTCCCTGCTCAGCAGAGAAGGTGGGGGGAAAAAAAAAGAAAAATAAATATTAAAAAATCAAGCCTTAGATCTCTGACGCATTGAGTGGGTAGCATGGCAGGAAGAAGATGACAATACACTATGAGTAAGAAATTCAAATGCCTCCTACCTTACTGAGGCAAGACTCGCTGCCCTCTTCGTTGAGGATTCTCCTATTTACCTAAATATTGGAAAGTGCTATAGCAACTACTGGACATGGATGAGCTCCTGATGTTCTTCAAGGCTGCCTTGATAATTCAGGACCAGATATGGAGGCAGCTTCAGAGTGCTTGTACCTTCCTGAAGAATAGCTTGCACTCCTCCATCTTTAAGATTATATTAGCCAGCCTAACTATCATAGACTTGGTCAACTTTAAATTTTTTTAGTGTTTATTTGTGAGTTAGGAAAACACAAATAAACTGAGTTTATCCTCCAGAAAAGTCTGAAGCACAAGGCAAGCCATATATTCCACTCTATCCAGATCCATAGCTAGGCAGTGAGTGTTCAAATATTCCTTCCTTTCACCTTCCAGGTGCTATAAATATCAGTCAGATTTTTGAACTCACAGCACTGCTCAGAAGGGTCTGAACTGCACTGCTCTAGCTAAAGCCAACTGTACAGTCCACAGCAGGCCCCAGCTCCACTGCCACTCTCATCCAAAGGCACTGGAAAGGGAAGTCAATCTCCCAGGAGCAGCTGCTCCCTCCTCACTGTCACAGAAGATAAAGCAGTGTGAGGAAAGGCAGCAGCACTGCTACCATACAGACTGTTACCAGAACTGGATCACAGCTATCCATGCAATAACATGAAGGAAATAGGAAGACCTTCCTAGAACAAATAACTGTGCTGTTTGCTATTTACCAGCATGGATCTAGCTATTTATGGCTCCTGAAAGAGAAACTCACCAGTGTGCTTCCAGACTATTTAAAGGGAGAGATTATTTAAAGGGAGATTAGTCAGCCTGTCTAGTGCAACACAGGTTCCCTAGTGTTCCTGCTCATAATGCCATCCTGATCTTGCAGTCCTGCTTCAGAGCAGGGCAACAGGGAAGGAAAAGAACGGGGGGGAAAAAAAAAGAAGAGGAAGAAAAAGAGAGAGAGAGACTGAGAGATCTGGGCTGGTCTGTGAAGCCCTTGGTGGAAAGCCAAGAGACTGCTGCCACAGGAGGCCATGCTGCAGCCTGCTGCACACCAGTCCCTCCTGTCTGAGCCTGTCACCTGCACACAGCTCTGCCCACACTCTCAGCCCCCCTGTGACATTCTCACTGTGAGTGTCACAACATCTTCCACTTACTGCCAAATGGGGATTGAGGAAATAGCTGAACTGGGAATAGCTGCCATAGAAACAAGCCTGAGGTTCCTGGACACAGCAACTATAATCAAGGAAAATACTGGAATCAAGTGACATTTCCATCTATCCAGAGACTAAATAGAGATACGTGTGAGTGTGTGTGTATATACACTTGTACATACACTCCCTACACACAGTGTGGGTATTATGGCTGTATGCATATATATACATGCTATGCATCCATCTGCAGAGAAACTTTTCCATCCTTTTTTAAACACACAAAGTCAGTATTCAGCTTTTTCTATGTTCTCCCTTGTGGATTCTCATGCAGAGATTGAGTCATAACAGTGTGAGTTTCACACAGAATCAAAAATGAAGCATCTTAAAATAAGCTTTAAATTCATAATATATATATTAAAAGAAAGCAAAATAGTGCTGCTGTAGTTACTTGTCCAGCCAACTGAAAGGAACTGATTTTTCTTTTGACCCCAACCTGTATTCAAGGGCATCTCCACCAACCAGACCCTTCTGAATAAAAAAGAAGCAAAATTGGCAAACCATTGACTGGACAGCCATATGAAGAGCGTTCCAATGCTCATATTTCAGGACTGCTGGAATTCAAAACACACATGCTAATCCTTCCAAGGCTACATTGCCAGGGGATGTGTGTGTCCATGATGCTACTTGGTTCCTAAATCTCACTGAAATAGCACTGGGTGGCCTGCGAGGAAGAAAACAGTGTTGCATTCAGCACACCCCAAGGACATGGGCAAGACAAAGATCACAGCAGGATCTTTTAAAATATTAAGAGCTAAACTGGAATACAAAGGCCTGAAACAGAAGCAAGAGACTGGAGAGCTGTACAGATGAAAACAAAAATTGCTCAGATGAGTATCAACTCAACAACCTTGGAGAGAGAGTTAGCTGTACTTTCCTGAACTACAGGAGTAAGAAAGGGGAACTGGATGTAGTAATTTTTTTCTTAAGAGAAAAGAACATATCTGGTCTTCTCTTTCTGGATGACAGAGATGCTAGTGAGGAGAAGGGAAATTTATCATGTAGCCATTAAGCCAATATCCCCTACTGCGTTCTGGTTTTTACTGGAGTCTTTAATTTATTTTCCAGACTTACCCTTGCAAAGTGTCGTGTTCAAGGAGGCTGATGTTTACCTGCAATTCCTCTCCAAGGCACGAGGGAAGCTGCTGCACTGAGATCCCATACTTCACCTCTGGGCAGGACTGGGCAGGCAGGGAAAGATGAGCACACTGCAAACAGTTAGAGAAGAGGGAGTTAAACTGGAGGAAGCCATTACTCATCATTTGCAAGTTACACAGCTGTAATGATTTCCAAAGCAGAGACTGTTTCCAGCACACCAGGAGTCAAATAACAGTTGTCAACAAGTGAATCTATGATGGATTTAGTCCCTGGAAGGAGTCCAAGTGGCAGAAAAGAGAGGTGCTGGTAGACACCAGGAAAGGGTACTTGTTCCTTCCAGTTTTGTCCTTCAAGGCAGCTCACACAGACTTGGAGCAGGATAAGCCATTACATGTTTATTTGCTTTAATCCTCTCCAAGAAAAGTGAGTAAAAAGCATAACATTTCCACTGGCCTCAGCTTCTGTAAAAACCTGTTCTGAACATGATCAGAACCAAGCTGAAATGACAGCATGTCTTTAAAACAAACCAACAGAAATAAGGTAATATGCTGAACTCGATCCCTTGGTCCCTGTCAGAGAGCTCTACACTCTGTGGAGCAGGTAGCTTGTTCTTGAATGATTTCAGATAGGTCCCAAAAGAACTATCCAACTCATTAAGGGAGAGTCTGGGGAAAAAAACACCATCAAAAAACCCAGACAGAGCCAAATACAAAATTCAAATAAAATTCTGCTTTTCAAGGCAAGCACAAGAACCCAGGACTGCTCATTTTCTACTCAGCATCAGACCTGGACTTACACT
Organism: Calcarius lapponicus; assembly: GCA_039654755.1. Taxonomy (NCBI): domain Eukaryota; kingdom Metazoa; phylum Chordata; class Aves; order Passeriformes; family Fringillidae; genus Calcarius; species Calcarius lapponicus. Next base: position 19,302,692 of record CM077472.1, read on the forward strand.
GCTTTTCAAATGTATAAAGTCAACCAAGCATTATGACAAAACACACTTGTCTCACTTGAAGGGAAGTAAGACATTTCCCTTGGGACATTGCATAGAGGGCTCCCAGAAGTAGTCACGTTCCAAGCCTCCAAGCCCAGTTTTATAGGGTTAAGAAACAGAAGCCCCAGTTTGCTTCTAGAATAATTGCTGCACATGGCACTCCTGTGTGGAAGCTTTCCTCCCTCCTAAGCAGCATAGCTGTGCCTGTTTCTGCCAAAGCCCGGCATCAGAGCGCTCCATCTCCAGCCTGTTTATGCCCTTAGACCAGACCCTACAGTAAATCTAGGCTATGGAATTTCTTAACAAGCCAAGCAACACACATTTAGTCTACTAAATCACCCTCAATGTAAAGTTAGAAAGATGTTATCAGCAAAAAATGTCAAACAATAAATCTTAAACAAACCTTAACATTCAGCATTCAAAACTGAAAAAGACACAAAACTGGAATTACTTTAATCCAGCAGCTCATTGAACTAAGCTTTTTAACCACACTAGAAACAGAAGGTTTTTCTTGTGGTGCAAACATCATACCACATTTACAAGGCGATTTTCCATCACCCCAGTACATGCTTTCCTAAACAATCAATCAGGGTCTGCTTTCAAACTGTTGTGGCTCAGCTTGGCAGTAGCTCCTGCGCCTTAAAGTGGATGTTTTCTTAGCAGGAGAGAGGAATTACATGGAGCAGCAGTATTTTTCTTAAAATATATTTGGTGGAGAAATACACAAACTGCATTCCTACTTGAACCTACAAAATGTTGTATTTATCTTTTTAGTTCCTAGCAATGTCCACAGTTACGAAAATTTAAAAAAAAAAAAGGAAAAGGAAAAGAAAAAATACCTTTTTACTCTCTGTCTTCTGGAAGTCAGGTCAAAAGGCAAAAAAAAAAAAAAAAAAAAACAGAACCAAAAACCACTCCTATTGGATTAGACAAAAGGGAGGCTCACCACATTCTTACCAAGTAATCTCCAACCTGCAAAATTATTTATGTTGGCAGCAATGTCAGCTGTCTTGGATCCCCAGGAAAAGCTATCAGCTGGCATATAAACACAAGCTTACATTTAAATAGCAAACCTGTTTTGCATATAAGGGGCGGTTCCATGGGAGCCAGACAAACAATAGGGAAAGACTTCTACATTACCATAGTAATTAAGCAGCATGTTTCTACCTGCATGGGTTGCTGCACTGTAGCACAGCTGTTGGTTCTACACAGTTCAGCATGCTGTCATTTCTTGGTCCTCTACTCCCCTGGCGCTGAGGAAGGCAAAGTTCCTCTGGTTGCAGCATGTGGACTCCCAGTGCTTTCCCTCAGAGTACTGAGCTCTGGGAAAGTTTGCCTAAAGAACCCATAAAATTGTTATAACCAACAGGTGATGGTGCTGTGACAACCTAACATTCTGTCTCCACACACCTCCAATCCATCAACATGTTCCTTCTGGATAAGAAATGGGTTAACACAGGAGTGGCCAGGCAGGAATGCAGGAATGATACATTCAGGCTGATGTGTTCAGGTGCAGCTCCCAGAGCCTCTGTGGAAGTGCTTCAAGGCCAAACTATCCCAGCAGCTGCAGGCAAGGAGCTACTGGGGGGAACCAAGCACAGGGAGGAGAATACAAGCCTAAGGTCACACCTTAGGAAGAAAGGGATGGCAGTACCCCTTCTCCCTGCTGTGCCCTGGCTGGCTGAGAGGCAGCACCTGCAGATGCTGGAGGTACCAAGCAAATAATTTCACAACTACATTGTGCTACTGCTGTCAGAGATGACAGCAGTATCCCATTTCCTATCCCATTTCTTGTTGCATCCCTTGCTTTCCTCTCTTCTCTACTGAGCTTCCATTGCTGCCATTAACATTTCTTGTCTTTGAAGTGATCTGAAAGAATGAAAATAATAATCCTATGAAGAGATCTTGCTAGCCATGGAAAGTCTCCTCATTTGACGGCAGTTGTGGTTCATCTGTGTAAGCCAAATATGAAGATGCAAAGGTGTGGATTTACAATCAATCAGCTGAGCAACCAAATTAAGGTAATGCTTCTATATTACTCTGTTTCTCTTGAGCAACCCTGTATCCTTTAATGTGCCAGCAAGAATCCTCATCTTACCTTGGCAAGCCATCAGAAGATATGAGACTGGCAGAAAATTAATCCGGGGTGGGGGGGGGGGTGGGGGGGGGGGGGAAGCGAACTGTTTCTGCTGGGTCATTGTCCTGGATTGCATCAGCAAGAGTCCATCAAGCAGCAGAATCTGCAGTTGGAGCAGGAGCATGAAGCTGCTGACAGGAGGAGCAAACACACGACCCAGACTAGCGCTTAGTCATTGGATCTAATTAGCTGCATGGTGAAACCACACCCCGTGTTTACGAACCTTGCCTAACTGGGCAGGTAAAGTACGGCCTTAACTGGGGCACACAAGAGAAGACTGAAGGCATTTGTATCTCACTGCATCACCTGGAATCAAACAACAGTGTGAGGAAAAGTCCCTCCAGAGACAATATCATTGACATCCACCAGATACTAACTTTTAACAGTGACTCCTGGAGAAAATCCAGTCAAGTAAAGCGGTAGCAATTAATGGAGGACAAAAGGTATTGAAGAGGCTGCTAAGGTGCAGTCTGCCTGAAAGCAAGACATGAATGATTGCTTTATGGATTTCTTCCCCTTTTTTCTTCTCCCTGGCTAGCAGCAGGGTTATTCAGGTGATTTTCTGAGTCACACACTTGGCTTCTGCAGCCAGACAACCCATAAACACTCATCTGTTTAACAGAAATCACCTTTCCCAGCTGCAGCTTAAAACTGGTTGTCCATCTCTTCTGAGTGGAAGTCCCAAGTGTGGCTTGGTGTGACGGCAATGGTTCCATGGACTATGGTGGCAGCAAGCATATGGCAGAGTAGCTCTGCCTCTGGCCACCTCCCACCTCCCCTTATCAGATCATCCTAAGTAAGACCCCACGCATTCCCCTGCAGCCAGCTGGGGTGCCCTGCCTTTGACCCACTCCCCAGGACCAGTCAGTATCAGAACAGCTTAGGCTAAATCTACTCCTAAAATGAAGGATGTGCTGCTATGAGGTTAAAATGAGGGAATCCCAGTGCCTGTGCAGGACAGTCTCACAATCAACATGCGGGCACCCCACACTGCTTCCCTGCAGCCACCAGCCAGCATCCAGGCTCCAGCACTGCTCTTCAGCCTCCAGCCCACAGCACGGACCTCTATTGCAAAACCTCAGCCTTCTGATAAAGAAAAAGTGCTTTTCCCCAAACAACATGTTGTTCTGAAAACTATTTTACAAAACTGTTCCTTAATAACTATCAAAAAAGGATGTCCCACTATAGACATGCACAGCCTGATCTTTCCTTTCAGTGTAAATCAAAATCAGTGTCCACCACTGAAGTTTAAAACAGGTTTAGGTCTGAGGAAGATCAAAATCTTCACTTCTATTGTTCCATGCTTACTTCATTGCCCTTATATCTGATTGTTGTAATGAAAACGTTTTTAAAAAGGTTAAAAAATGCAAATGGGGTGTGTGGGTGCATTAATAAGAGGATATAAAAATATGCAGAAGATAATATAAGGACAGAATCCTGAACAATGGAGCATTTGAATTTGGAGGACCGTGTTTCAGTTTTGGGTGTCACCTCTTAGGAAGATATGGCAATAGCTGCAAATGGAGGCTGAAAAGAATTTAGAAGCTAATGCTCATGAGTATATGTGAAAAGAAATTAGCAGGAAAACAAGAAATGGTACATCTAGTGAGTGACATGCAGTCCATTAAAATTGCCAATGTATATTTCCTTGCACCAATGTATATTTCCCTTGCAAAATGCTCAAACCTGATTCCATTGATTCCCAACATAATTAGAAAGGCAAGGATGGCTTGGGTAATTCAGTGGTTTTGCTATGCTGTACAGTGTAGCTGCTGTTGTCAGGCAGCTGTAGTTTAAGTCAAGAGGTCTGTGGGGTCAGATCATGTGAAGCAGCAATTACACAGTACTGCAAATTTTAAGTTAAAACAGGATGTGCTGCCTTCCAGGCATTGGGGAACATGGTATCCTTGGTGCAGAAGATAAATCCTACAGACCTGGGCTTTGATTAAAAGTCTGTTCTGTCTGGAAAGGAAAACAAAAAGACAAGAAAAAGCCAAAGTAATAATAATTATGAATGTAAGAAGCAAATGCTAATGGCAGAGTTCTTTGGGAAACAGGGTCTCTTGGGTGAGAACACATCCACTCTTTTCTTTTAATGCCAATTCTAGCTAGGGAAAAGAGCCTCTGAGCACATTTGAGACCAGCACCTCACTATCCTTATCAACTGTAGGTACAACAGGCACGAGGAGCTGGTACTCTTTGGGTTCGTACTCCTTCGCACTCCAATGACTCCACTTACATTACTTTTGATTTCCATCAGCACAGACTTTTCCAAGCACAGAATACTGCTGCTCATGCCTCTCACAGTAAATACAATTTATTTCCTCACTTTGTGGAAAAAAAAAATGGACCAAAAAAATTATTCCCTTAACTCAAAGGGCAACAGCCTTATCCCATAGCAGACCTGTAAGTCTTCTGGCACTCCATGGTGAGTCATGGGTTTGTCACAGGGAAGCTTCCTTGCCCTGTGCGAGACAACACCCAAAAAACAGCCTGCCTATTATACACATTACACCATTTCTCCATTTACTTTGCCCATTTGGAAGAAAAAAGAAAATACACTTTATTTTTGTTAACAAAATGAATGGTATGATCTATGAGAAGCAAAGGAAGAGAGGTGGTGAGGTTTGACTACAAAAAGAGGACTGTAGAAGCAGGATTTATTTAGCCTTCCAAAAAACACTGAGGAGGAGTCACTGCAGGAATTTAATGACTGGAAAATGCAATAAAACTGTAGTTCCTTGCTTCGTGTACTCTGCTGTGCTTGGACACTCAGATAAGCAAGCCTGAAGCACAAGTCTAGCTAGATTCACCCTAGGCAACTCTTGCAACAGAGAGGAGCCCAAATTCCACTGCATCCTTCATTCCTGACTCCTGCCAGCTCTCAGACCAGGGGTGCACAGGCCTGATGGTGACCTTGATTAATCATTACAGGAGTAATTGCTGGCAGCCCTCTATGCCAGGCCAAACCTTCAGCTGGTATAAAGGGACATTGACACTGGTGACCATGAATCTATGATGTTTGAGCTCAGATTAACCCAAGTTTAACTCAGTGAACATCTTCCACGGAGTAGGCTGGGCATACAGCTGTATTTTAAAAAGAGTAATGTTGTGACCAATTAAAATATTTTGAAATGAACAGGACACTTGGCAAGTTCAGTGAACTTCAAAATGAAAATAAAAAGCAAGGGAAGGATTAGCATCAAATTCAGCAGGCTATGTGATGCTTTTTCTAAGAGTCAATCCAAATGCAGTCTTAAAAATACAAAGTGAGTTATCCAAGGATGAGGGGAAAAATCTCTCCTAGGAATAGCACTGATCTAAGCAATCACTAATATTTGTCTTCCTTTGAAGCACTGGGCCTAAATTGCCCCCAGAAGAGGACATTTAAATCACAGCAAGCAAGTAACCTGGTAATAAGAAAGTATTTCAAGAGGGAAAGTTATCACAGGCATTTGGATTGATCCAAAAGGCCTTAAAATAAAACCAGGCTGGCTCTGCTGTATCCACCCCAGTGCCCAGGTATGTGAACACACATGAAATTAAGAAATGGCAATCTAAAAATAGTCATAAACATGTAGGTCTTTTCATCTCAAATGGCTGTAAATAATGTAAAGCAAGAGCAGTTTCTCATCCAGTGGGCCTTAAAAATGGAAGCAAATACTATTTACTGTTTCCACTTGAGTTTGCAGATTTGGACCGAAGTTTCGCCCAGTTGTTAAAGATTTATATGGGAGGTTTAACAATCCCCTGTCATTAAGCCTTGGCACAAGCAGTGCAAAGGACGTTCAGGGCATATTTGTACTAACTTATCTGGGTAAAGAGAAAGCTGTTCCTTTACACTGTGTTTGCTGTGACTCTGGAAACTAAGCAAACAAAATCTGAGGCACACTTTACTCTCAAGCAGAACTGACAGGAAGGTACAAGGACTGAAGGACACCGAACTTCTGTAGGACATACCTGCCTCTGGATCCACAACTGAATTGCAAGTCTGTAACAATCTGGGGGAGTTTAATTCAGACTTTTTGGAATACCTCATCCTGATGGCAAATGAGAGACAGGCTCAGCCCCTGAATGTCAGGTGAGTAAAATCCTGTTCTGGGGGGATGCTGGGAGAGGAACTGCCCGAGGAAGAAACCTCAGGCCGCAAACAAAGGCCCAAATCCAGTGCCCAAGAAAGAACTGAAGGAGTCCTGTGCAAGCCAGAGAGAGCACAGTTGTGACACTGTTGAAATACTGGCTGACAGAGAGGAGAGACACCACTGGCACAGCCTGGTAGGCATAAAATCCACCACAGGGAGGAAGCCTAGCCAGAGGGGAGACCCAGACTGCACAGAATGGCATTAATACGACCAACTGAACAGCAAACATTCCCAAACCAACCAAGCTGTGTGTCTTTTTCCAGGGGCACCACAAGTTGTGATTTTTCCTGACAAACGGTTTGTGTGTGATCTTGCTTTAAAAAAAATCTATATAAATAAAGGCAGGAAATATGAAAACCAGCCTGTTTTCCTCTTACCTCCACGCTGATCCTTCCCCTGAGCCAATTTTTCCTTTCACTCTCAGGAGGCCAATTGCTGTGAATCCAGTGTAGCTGTGAACTCTCTCCCAGTAATTATGTATATTTTTAAATGCACAAAAGTAAACAAGGACTCAAATTTCCTAAGAACAAGCTAGCTCTTCTGATCTTAAACTATCAACAGATTTGACCGTTATAGTGGAGCTGTCACTTCCAGACCTAGTTGAAAGTAGGAAATTGCACTAAAATAATGAAAGCTGTTTAGAATATTTTGCTGAACCTGCAAGAAGTACTAATTGGCTGGCATCCATTTTATGAGACAGACAGGTATTTTATTCAGGGCTGATTTTCTACAGATACAAATTGGGACTGTTAACTTGAAACTACTTTAAGAAAAACTCTAAATACAGGAGTATGTGAAACACCACACAACTGCCAGACCAGAAGAACCCATTGTCCCACACTGCTATATTTTGCCCAGGACATTTGCAAGACAATGTAAAATGTTTTAACAATATAATTACCCTCATATGTCCCTGGGTATGTGGCCAGTGACTGGGGATTTCACTCAGCTTTTCCTTTTGAAAGTAGCTTGTTCTGTGATTTCTATAGGTAATTATAATTTTTCCCCCAATAGTTATTGGAAGAAATAATGCATGTTTCCAAGCAGCACCCCATGGAAACTGCTCCATCATATCTAAAATAAGGAAAACTGACAAGACTCAGTAACAGCCTGGAACAATCTGGAAGTCTCATCTCCCTCTTGCCTTCTCTTTCCTATGTGAAATCTTCTTGGAAACAGATGTCTATGATAAAACAGGTCAAGCAGTTTACTCAATCTGCAAAACTTGGACTTTGCTGTTCCAAAAGGGAACAATTCCTAAAACAATAACCTTTTTTAGGAGCAGTTGCAGTCAGCTCAAATAAAACTTAAAAAGAACAGCAGGGCCACTGAGGAACTAGAAATCTAGACAACATGCTTGCTTTTCACTTGGGGACTGCAATGTAGAAAACATGAAATGAAAAATAACCAAAACCAAGAGAATTTTCAAACTAGTTCATTTTTTCCTTTAATTACATTATGTTTCAGAGTTCTTTTGAGCACATCAGGTTATCTCATGTCATGCTCTTGCATTTACATTGAGTTCCTGCTTAAGTAACTCAGAAGAAAAAAGACTGCAGAAAAATGCAGGAGTATTCACAAACTATAATACACTGCTCCCAGTCTAGAGATGCGGAACTAAGATTGACGTGCTCAAGATTGCCCAGAGAACTGCAATAGAGCTAAGAAATTACATCTACTCTCCCAGAACCCGATCCTGTGCCACAGCCATGAGATTAACTGCCCTTGTCCCAACCTTCCTCTTTCTGTGTTTAAAAACTGTGAATGAAGAGGAGGGTAAAAACTGCTGTTAGAAGGAAAGATCCAGAAGGGAAAATTTTGCCAACCTTTCCCAGCACTTGGGTAAAGTGGCATAGCACTAATGTGACAAGAAGATGGAGACTCCCTGTGCATATACATGCAGCCAGAGCACTGCATATGCCTCTCATTTTCTACAGTGCCATGCTGGCTAGTGCTGCAGCTGGCAAATTAGAGGCAAGTGGGGAAAGCTTGGGGTTGATTGCATAAGCACTGGGCTAGCCCCCAGTACTGGGAGAGAAGAGCTCTGTGTTGGGAGCTGCAGTCCAGCAAGCTTCTCTTCCCACCAGGCTCCAAAAATGGCTGTTCTGAAGGGGAAGTTTGCATCGGTCAATGCTGTTGGCTAATGAGCTTCCAGAGTTGTGTATCAAGTGCTTTTCCTGAGTTACTAAAGACCCATGCAGTCAGAGTAACAGGCTGTAAGAATAGAATCAGCTCATGTCATGTTTGAAATTAGCTGAAATTAGCTTGATGCAGTTGACAAGGATAGCATGGCATAGCAGCACTCCAAACCTGCCTGGCTTTTCAAACTAGCAGAAACCAGCCTAACATGATGCTGATGTCTTAGTGACTTCTGGCTCTCTTGTAGCTAGACATTTGCAAGCAGATTCACCAAACAGGCACTCCTTGGACCCTCCACTCAATAAACACCAAGGGAGGAAAAAGTGAGAACTCTACTATTTCTTGATCAACAAAATTCTTTTCCCTCCTTCTGTATGGAAGCTTTCAAATGAAAAACCCTATGAATTCTTACCTTTCTGCAGTTCAAACAACCCATACTCATTTCTTCCATAACAAGTGTCTAATACACAACCAGCAAATCTAGAAATAGAAGTGGGCATCATTATATTTTCCCCCAAGAGCAGCACAGGTCTTGTCTGCCCAAGGGACACTTGGCCTGTCTGCTTACTAATGAGTCTGTCTTGAAAAGCTTCAACCAAGACATCTATTAATCCTCCTTTTCCAATTGTCTTAGCATTACTAAACCTCTCTGCTTTCAGCAAGGCATTACACCCTGCATATTATTTCTCATACTATGTTTTTGACTAAATCATTTCATCAGAGACTAAAGCTTCCATACCTTAGTCCTTTAAGTTTTTTAAGTAAGCTCTACGTTGCATACACATTCCACGGCTAGAAGGCTTCACACAGCCCAAAGAGAACAAACAAAAAGGAACAAGGACTCACAACTCCCACATGCAGTCCTGCAAAACAGAAGAGATCATCAGGCAGACTGCTGAGAGCTTTCCTGTGCACGTACTTGCAGACTACACGGGTATCTCCCACTTTGAGGCTACATCCTGCGATTTGCCCCTAAGCCCTGAGCTGATAATTGTGTACTCCCCCCAGCCTAGGAGGTGCAGGGATTTGGTTTTTAATTATTCACTTACCTTCCCGAGACAAGCCTGGAAAATCTCATGAGTTTTCAATCACAGCTTCTTAGCAACTATTTCACTAGTATCTTCTCAGCAGAAATAAGGAATGGGATGACATCAATGGCAAGAACATTTCATAAACAGCAGGAAGAAAGAAAGAAAGGGGGCTTCCTCTAGAGGCAGGAGTTCTTGTTAGTAGAGACATATCAGTGATGTCAGAAGAGCAAGGATGAGGTTTATACATTTCACTTCTCAGGACTCTCTCAAAATCTTCAAGCAAAGGTGCATTTTCACCATTGCATGTGTAATAATTTAAGGAAATGAATAGAAATCAGATTTTCAGTTTATTAGTTTTATAATAAAAAGCAGAAGAGTTTGTAGATTTCCACTTGTGTTTTTCTATATGTTTTAGAAAGAACTCATTCTAACAGCTATAGAGAATATGTGTGTTTGTATATGTGTACATATGTACATATACACATACTTAGTACAGCTCCGAGGTGAAATTTTTTAACACCTTAGCTATTGTCTATGGCCACATCTATTACATGAGGCCCAAGGGATGAAGCATGGAATTCAATGGGGACTCACTGAGTTGCATGGATTGAGCAGGGATGACAATTAGCAGCAGCATATAAGAAAGCACATCCTTTTAGATAATTGTTCTTGAATCATAAAGAATCAGTAAACAGTAAGAAAGATAAACCATGCTACAGCAGAAAAATATGCAGCTTTTTACTGTTATTTAGTAAGTATATATTGATTGATATATATATATATGTATATGAATGATTAGTTAATTTACATGAAGTAGTGAAATAGTTCATGTTTCATGCAGAGGGAATTGTTTGAAGGCACGTATCTTCTTCTGTCATGTGTCATAACATTTGTAGAACACACTTATTTGGTGGTCCTATGGACACGTGGCTTACCTTTATGCATAGAGCTACCCATAATGCCAGACTTAATTCCAGAAATATTTTTAGAGCTAGCAAGAACATCTGAGTAATTTTTAGCCACATTAAATATACTGGTTTCTCTCTCTATCCTCATTCACTTGGTCTTAGGGTTTCGAAAGCACACGGTTTGGAGGATTTATTATATGGGTCCAATGTATTTATTTTTAGTCTTTGAAGTGTATCTAAAACAGGTTCTCTGTAACATGTGCAAGACAAAAAGGGTTTTCTTGTCACAAAAGTGTAATGAACTATATAATTCTGTCTTGGTTTTGCTTGCTATAAATAAGGTACCAGCACTGAATCATGGCAATAGAACCATTATGTTAGCTTCCTCAGCTGAAAGACTATCTCACAATTGGGCTGGTTGTATTTTGATTCTTTTAAGGCTGGTTAGAGAATTCCATCTTATTTACAAAATGAGCACAAAATATTTAATTTATGGAAACACGTGGGGTCAAACTATTTGATATTCTTTCAGCCAGCATTCCCAAACTTATTGTCTAATTTTCTCTGGCTTCTGCTGAACCTCATTGGTCCATGTGTTACTCTCTGGTCAGTCTGTTCTCATGCTCCACCTGTTTGTCTCCACCTCTGTGCCCTAATCAAATAATACTTTGGCCTTGCACCTAAATAGTTGAAATTCCTTTGTCACGTACGTTGCTCTGGACAGGAACATGCGCTTAACTGTCTTTTGCCACCACTTAATAGAATGTGACAGGATTGTAAATACTTCCAAGGATGGCAATCCCAACCAGGAACAATGAAAATATAAATATTTGTGTAGTCAGGCAGCTGAGGGCTTCAGGGTACGATGTTACCACGCCCATACATCCTTCTGCTGAAAGTCAGTCCCCCTGGAGCAGGGGTGGCTCAGCAGGACAAGTGAGAGCACCACACTCACACTGACTCCAAGTCTTCACCTCAAACACCGATGAGGCTAAATGAATTCATAGCTGCATCTGCTGAGATCTAAATCTGCCAGAGCCTAGGGCTGAGTCTGTGGGTGTTACTATTCCCCTGACTCAGACAGAAATATCTCCTGATGGAAATGCAGGCCTGAGCTTGGGCAGAGCCCCAGAGCCTCTGCCTGGGTCCTCTCACATGTGGCACTCCTTGAGGGTTTGGCACCCGCATGAGCAAGAGCGGCTGTCGATGAGTAAGGCCTGCTGCTGGATTTTGGACTGTGATGCATACCAGCAGAGCTGGGTTTGCCTCATTATCATGCAGAGTGAAAGAGTTTAGAGATGACATTCCACTTCCATTAAAACTAAGTAAGATGGACAAAAGTCACTGCCTAACACAGAAGCAGGGATGTAATGCGGGACTGATGCTGGTGGGAGGTTGAGGTTTGGTTTTGGTTTGCACAAGACTTTAAGAAAAACATTTGAAAATGAAACCATTAAGATGCAGCTAAATTAGCCTTTGTATGTACATTCAGACACTATTTAAAGAAGAAATATTAAAGGAGCCATGTTATTTATAAGAGCTTGAAGTCAAAATTTTGTCCTAAAAGAGCTCTATCTGGTTCATCTGGATGAAAGATGCATCCCTATATTCAACACACAAAACCTTCCAGAGGAGTCATTAATAGGACTTTTAGACATCATTAATAGCACTTGAGACGACTTCAACACATAAAAAGGAAGAAAATATTCTAAGATTTTCTGCCTTTCTACAGCACAAACACGCTAAAGCCTAGAATGCAATTTCTGCATTGAGCCCCAAAACAAAATGATTTAGAGCTACATATCATTTACAGGGGCATCCAGCCGTGGATGGATTTGAGCTGATGGCAAACTAACTACTAACTAACAGAGCACTAGGTAACTCAGAGTAGGTGTTCACTGCCCTGTGTGATGAAAGCACCCACCTGCATATTTTGAGTGGACACTCAGACACATCAATACTGTTATGTTCATTCCTGGTGGGGGTAGGGACACAGTCAGACAAAGGGAATTCTTCTGTGACTGCATGTCCCTATATAGGCAAAGCATTCAGTCAAGTTGTAGTCATACCTGTTATTTTCTGCTTTGAAGCATCCCTGAGTTACACAGCTGGAGATTTCTGTCTGTCTGTGGTATTAATTAAGCAATTTTCATTACTCTTCCAGGCTGGGCAACAGTGTTGTTTAGTATCAGCAAACTGAGCAGTTTTAATGTCAAAATCCTTGTGTTTACTTCCTTATTACAGTACTTAACACTTTTCAGTCAGCCAATACACCTTCCCACTTTAAAGAAGAATTAGGAATTTACTGAAGGACTGGATTCACCAGCAAGGAGAGCCACTAGTCTCGTCCTGCTGCACACCTTCTATCACAGGGAAGGCTGACAACAGCAAGCCAAATAAGTCCCACACAAATGATTGCCTCGTGGCAGTGGAAGAGAGGGTGGAGAAAAAACCCTCCCAGAGACACAGGCTGTCAGATCAGGGCCAGCACCAGGCACACCAAAATAGCCCATTATCCAGGACAGCAAAGTACTAGGGAGGCAAAGAATCCATGATCCAGCTGCCTGCTCTGCTGTGCTGGAGCTCTGGAAAACTGCCACTGAGAGAGGGGCCAGGGTGTGTGGAGCAGCAGGTTTGGCAGGGAAGGAGATGGCTCTTTCCAGCACCTCAGACACCACTTGCACCCCTCCTGTCTCAGCAACAGCTGAGGCAGGCAGGTGGCTTTCCAGGGCTGCCAGCCCCCAGCAGCTCCCTCTGCTACCAGTGCCCACCAGGGCTGCCACCAGTGACAGACCACACAGTCTGCCTCTACCATGACTCGTTTAGCTGAGCCTGCCTGGCACGTTGTGGGATGAGGGAGAGATGCTCAACTGGTGCCAGAATGTACCTCCTGCTCCAGACTCCCACATCAAACTGCCCATATTAAACCCACTTGAAATACCTGCAGGTCTACACAGCTGCAATCTCAGCTTTCAGTCTGCAGCTCTGCTACTAAAAGCATCCTTATCTTTCATTAGCCCTAACTGATTAACAGAAGTTACACCTGAAACACCTTTGATACATCTGATACTCTTCATATCCCTCTAAGTCCACTCTCTTTATACAGTAGTCACATCCACAGCCAGCCCATGCCTTGAAAACACTTCCAGTCCCACCCTCCCAGAGGTCGCAGTGCTCCCTGTTTCCTACACACATCCATGTGTCCAGGTCCACACTGTTCTAGGAACCTCAGTCCCTTTTACAGCTTGTATTAGCATCTTACCCAACATCCCTGAGTTCAGCTGTTCTTGTACAAATTCATGGCATTTGCTGGTAAATGCCAGATTTTTACATAAGCAAGGAAAATTTCTATATAGTCAAATTCCTGGAGGCTGGATTATGTGTGAGTCAAAATGCATATTTCTAGAGTTGCTGTATGTGCATCGCTTTCTGGCTTCACTGTTGCCATCTTTCTCTTTTCCCTACAGACTGCTACTTTGGTCTCCATGAGCTCCAGGGAAGTGTTTGCCTGCAAAGGACATTCAGGTGAGTGGTGACTCAAGCCATGTGATTTCAAGGTGGCATGTGAATATACTTGGGAGGAGGTACTCCTGCCAAAAGACCTGGCATTCATCTACCTTTGACCATCAGAGATGAATACCTTCTTCAAAAATTCTCTACAAACACTCAGACGGGGTAGTTAAGGTCCACACATGCTTGAGCCATTCTCTGTCACAGAATAGTTTGACTGCTACCAGAAAAAAAGTAATACTAAATTTGAATGCATCCTTCAAACATATTCCTGTTTTTTTTAATACACCTAAATTACTGGAAAAGTCAGGACTATTTGATTGACATATCAGTAAATGGTTTCTCAGTACTTTCTTAGAGTATCAGTTTTGAAATCAGAACTATTGACTTCAGAAATGCATTCTGTTCTTGAATTCTTCATTGAAGAAAGTAAAAAACAGCATATGTTGTTTATAACCACCACATTAAATGAGTGCCCTCTCTGCCTCTCCTAGAAAACATGAAAGTCTCTCTCTCATCCATTGCTATCTTCACTTTTAGTCAAGGATCTTGTTTGTTAGGGACTGTTTGATAACCTGGAAACAAGCTGAGCAATTTTTCAGGACAGGCACCCTTCACTTCTCTGATGAACAAAAGAAGGAGTATCTGGCAAAGATACACAGGTTTGCCAGGGGTACTGAACACATAGATAAGTCTTTGGGTAACCCAGCTGAGTGTCACCTGGCCATGCAGGGGGCTCTTTCTCTGCCAAGGATCTTTGTAAAAGCTCAATAATGACATCCATGTACTCTCATATTCACCAGGTAGGTGAAAGGGAAAACAGTCTTTTCCATGCACACGTGTGCATCTCTTTGCCTAATGGTCCCTTTGGACATTTAATGGTTTTGAAACTACTCCTGACTGGTGAGCAGCTCCTGTAAAAACTTTATCCACTTTTTCAATAAAATACCAGCAGCAATTTGCAAAGCATTGCAAGTTACATCAGCTTGACAAAGGTCAAGAGAGAGAGACAGGCCCCAGTATGAGTCACATGGACAAGGGGTGGCCTCTTGAAGCACAGAGGAACTTTGATGTAGAGGAGACTGTTATAGGTTCATCTCCTCGAGTGCCAAGGCATAAAATAATCTATAGAACAGAAATAAATAAAAATGTAACAATTATTAGAGTTTGGGGTTAAGTAGGATTACAGCTCTAATATTAATTGTAGTCCACTTAGAAGACATACTTCCATCACAGTTGCAAGGATCAAGTCTTTGGGGCTCTAGTCTTGGGACAAAAAAAGGCAGAGGAGAAGAAGTAGCCTCTTCTTTCTTTTCAAACTATCTCCAACAGCAGTAGCTTTTATTCCGTTGTTCCACACACCCACAGAAAAAGAAACAGGCTTGGTGAATCTCTGTACCTCAGAGTAGTTTGCAAACCAAACTCAACACCACCACCAACAAATACATCCTTCATACACTTCTATTAACTCTGGAAATAGTCCCAGAGCAACCACCATAGTTCCAAACAGTCCAAAAGGCAGAACTGAAGTCAGGATCCAAATTTAGAGCTGCATGCTGTGGTTAGGTAATGAAAGAAGAAAGCAGACTTTCTCCTCTGTAGAGCCAAGAAGCTCATGCCCAGTGCATGATTTCAGGGAGTGACCTTCTCTTTATAAGGATAAATCATAGTGCCTTCAAAAATATTGGAAAGCAGAGGATTCATTCACAGATGATGGCCCAACTGTCCCTGGTGTCCCAGGGCCTGCTAGAGTGACCCCAGGGACAAGCATGGGAAATGTTTGTGGAACACATGAGTTCACAGAGATTGCAGAAGACCCATAAAAAATTGAAACATCTACTTTCTAAGCTATCTTGTGCCTTGGATATACTGTAACAAACCAATGATACATGTGACTTCTTAAAACAGCATCTAACTAATCCACAGCAAGTTTTATGCCCTTCTCTCAGCTTGCTGTCAATTTTATATTCACATTTCCTATACAGCATCTCTTTCTATTACTCATGACAGCCCCATCAGTCACAAAATCATATTATATATTCAGGAAGACTGACAGCTGAAAGGATTCAGCAAAGGACCAGAGAATGCTTAAGTAATCTGTTCATATTTTACCCAGTCCTACAAAGGCTAAAAGATCAACTGACGTTTTGCTGTTGTGATGTGCCTCCTAAGAATTCTTGGGAGTCCTGGCAAAGTTCACATCCTGACACACAGAGAAATTTTGTGCTGAAGTCAGTGTGTCAGTGAGGAGGTATACTGGCACTTGAGGAGAACTTTGGGAAAGCAAATCAAGCCTCTGCACTTTATAATCTTGTCTCTTCTACTTTCATGCTCTACAGTTATAGACTTTTCTTCACTTACCTGCACAGTAGGAGTGAGTGCTGTTGGCAAGTATTAGAAGGCACCCAGCACTGTAAAAGGCATTAATTCTTCTATTACATGGAGAAGTATACAGATAATAGACAGATTTACTGAGCTTTCTCTTCAGCTTTTACCTTCTATTCAGTAACATTTTCACCCTCATAAAAAAGGACATGGGCACTATTTGTTATACACTCTAAAAATCAACCAGTAATACCAAACCAAAATACAACATTCCTCCAGTAACATCTGTCATATGTCATGGAATGACAACCATGAACATATCAAAGCAATGTTCAGGACATGAGAATAAGGCTTGTAAGATGATGATGTCAGAATTATCTCTGATAAAAAGTCCTGTATAGTCCCTGTTATCCTAATCAGATGATGGACTATGGCCTCTGAACTAACCAGAACTTTGTCCTCTCTTCTCCTGTTAGGTTCTGTTTTGTCTGTCTCCAGCTGTAATTCGGATAAAGCTGATGGAGTTGTGGAGGCTACCTATCTTCTGCTGCTCTGCTGCTGATCCACCCTCTCAGTTGCTATAGAGACAAGCTCTGGAAGCCATGGAGGAGCATGGAAGAGAAGCCACCCACAGGCTCTCCACTGGTGGGCTTTGGCAGGGCCATTCTCAGCACGTACTGAGAGAGTCAGGTTCGGTCTCTGAAGGTGAGGAAGAGTCAGCAGGTGCTAACCCAGTGACGCACGAGGGGGACTTGCACACACAGTACATTGCTATTCAAAGAAATTCCAGGTACTACCGATCCATGAGGCTGCCAAACAGAGGGAAAAGAAAGACTTCGAGAGAGGCAACGCACATGCAGCATGCTACAGGTGAGTACTGACCCAAACAGCATTATGCTTCTTTTTCCAGTGAGATAAGGAACTAGAGGAATCAATAGAACAGAAGGACAGGAAGATAGAAAGCAGCTCAGCTGTCAGCACATAACAGAACACCCCTGCCCTACAGCACAGTGGGCAGAGGAGTGCCATCCTTCTTTTTTCAGCTTGGAAATGTAAAATGGTTGGATGTTTAAAGACATTTCATGACAGAGAATCTAAACATATGTGGGACTCTGCACTGCCACCCCTCTGCTCTGTAAGAGAAAAATAACTTAGAGAAAGACCTGAAGCTGTCACTGAAGCAGGGACTTTAGCATACAGAAACGAATGTTCAAAAGTACAGAAAACAGTCAGCAAAACCAGAGGAAATTGCAATGGTTCCTTGTGAGGGACAAACAAGACTTCTATGAAGTGCAGTTACTGCTACTTTGTGCTGAAGAGAGCTGTAAGAAACACCTAGGCTCCCTTTAAACAAGGAGGCTGAAACAACAGGAACACCATCCAGAACACACATGCATTCAGCCATGGCTTCAGTAGAAAAGGAATGAGTTGGCTTTCCCTGAGTATGAATAGTACAGAGCATTACTGCAAGGCCAGGCTGGAAACAGGCATCTTTCAGGTGCTAGAGCTGGAACCTTGTCTGAGCAGCTGTCTGTGAAAGAAGCAAGGCAAAGACAGGAGAAATGAAGAGAGTGCCAGGAAATGAGCTACTGCAACACACTGAGAAGCACTGGAAACAGGGCTGCATGAAGGAAATTGAAGTGGTTTTAATCTAAGTCTAAAATGACAGAGACCTGGAACTGGGAACATAGAAAATGCCCTTTGCTTCCATCTCCCAGATGCTTTGCGAAACTGAATTTTAAAACTCCTTCACAGCAAAGTTACCTTATCCTATTTTCAGGTTATAATCTAACAGAATCAATGCTCTGGACTATGAACTTTGGATAGCTGTATGAATCAAGATGATACACCACTGCTTATGTCCCACTGCTGTGCAAACCACTGAAAGCTATCACTTTGTTATGTAGCAGTAAAGCCACCTCTTCAGCTCCTGAAAGTAGATCAAGTCCCATAAGGAAAAAAAGAACAGACATCCTCCACCCCCCAAATAAAAGGGGTGTGGGAAATGTCCCCAAGAAAATAGGTGTGTCGTGCCTGCCTCACCAAGGGAGCCAGGCTATTTTAGTATAAAGGTCCATTCAACCCTATGGCATGGACAGAAGGAAAATTCCCTCCTTTCTCCAAGTTTCCAAGCAGACAGCAGCAAAGAGCTCCTGTTTAATATTCTGCTACTGTTGCAATGAAGTTTGTGGGTAAACTGAGTGTTGCCTATGCCAGAGCAGAGCTGCTCTCCACCCTGTGGGTGCAGACAGGACCAGAGCAGAGCCACCCTCTCCCCACCTCCCAGAGCACTGCTGCAGAGCTAGCACAGCACAGACCCGCCCTCCCTCCCGTTCCTGGGTGTCACAGTGTCCCCACAGCCGCCGAGGAGGTCCTCACCCCTGTGATCTGCAGCTGGCAGTGCAGCAGTGCCAGCACTGAAGGACTCACCTTCTTCATAGACCTGCAGCATCATGGCATCAGGACGTTGGCAGAGGAGGACATCCCTTGTGTCTTGGCCTGTGTCATTGAGGAAGGACAAGCTAAGAGAAGGGCTTCTCTCTTAGCAACTCATTGGAGCATCCACAACGCTGACCTGTGCTTCTGTGCAACTCCCCTCCCTGTATTACCACTACTGAAACAGGACTGGTTCCAAACAGGGCTTTTCCTTTCATGCCTGCAATTGTTCAGCAAGCCACACTGGGGAACGTGTCTCTTCTCCAGTCTGTACAGCAACACCTGGGCTAGGAGCAATAGTTCTTTCTCTGAGGCAACTGTAGCAAGTCCTCCTCAGAACTACAGCCTTTAAATTCAGCTAGGATTGTGTGAGCAGCTTTTCTGCTCTCTCTCTTTACTTCCCTGAATCCATTCCCTCTCCTGAAACTGGACAGTGGGTACTTCTAAACCAGCCCCATTTGAACTTCTGACAGCATTTGCTGATATGCATGGAAGCAGGGAATGGGTGAGCTATTTTATATTGCCTTCCATCCCATTTGAACAGCAGCTATCCAAGAATGTGACTCAGGCTCCAATGTTAACCTGTTCTCATTTTGCTTAGGGAACAACTGGAGGGGAGGAGAGGGGAAGACAAGAAGACAGGAAGAGACAGAAAAGACAGAGAAGGGAAGGATACAAAATGAGAAAAATAAAGACTCAAGAAATGAGATCACAGAAAAGCCATTTAAAATTATCTAAATCCAACTCAGGGAAGGCTTCCATATAGGTACCCCTTGCACCAGCCCAGCTTTGGCTTATAGCCTAGGAGCTGAAAAACATAATAGATGCTTTTCTTTAACTGGAAAAAGAATTGTTGGGTTGTTTTGGTTTTTTTAAGCAATCTTCTTTGACAGAAGGATAAAGTGTTTAAACTACTCAAAGTGAATAAAGCAAACTACTGTTTTATATGACCTTGGCTCTATTTTAGGAAGTCTTCAAACTCTGGATGTCATCCCTTCCTTCTGAAAACTTATTTAAAAGGTGCATCAGAACCCTGCTTCAGTCAGAGCACTGACCTGACTGTCCTGTCACCAGTGTGAAAGATAAACAGAATTATGACTTAGACTAAAATATTTCTAATAAAAACCAGCAAGGCCATTTATCAAGAAGTCTAAAACAATGGAAGATTTCATTTGAAAAGTGAGATGCATCCTCTCCTGCCAACTATTGCAGTAGTAAGCCTTGGACTTAATGCAACTTTGACTCCCTGTGAAAGGAGCAGTGGTTCATCTGAGGCAAATTGGAGAAGTAATTAAAATAAAGCTCCTCTCTCGCCAAATCTTACCTTGATTTATCTAGTAAACTGAACATCTTCAGAATGCAGATGCAGTAAAGCAGAGCAGTAATGAAGCCTTGATTTGGCAAACCAAATATTGGCATCCACAGGCACACACAACTGAACATTTTCTGACTAAATAACTGCACTGAAAATCACTCATGTTGCGACCCAGCCTGTAGCGTGAGAGTGCTACTCCCATACATAAGAACTGGTACCCTAAATCCAACTTCACCTTTTCTCAGCTGCATTTGCATTATACAAGGAGATGACACTTCAATCTTGTTTGAAAATCAAAGCTAAAATGTAACCACCTTTGTGTCTTGTGGTTTTCCTGTTGCCTTTAGTGTCAGCAAACCGCTACATACAGTAAAGGTAAATTAGGAAAATTACTGTTTTAACACCCTCTTGGCTTTCTCTTATATCACAGGTTCGCTCAAAAACTATGAGCCCATCAAAGAGCCTCTGAATGTTTTATCACATAAGGGATCACCATCTCCAGCAAACTCTGATCCAACAACGTTAGATGAATTATTGATCCAAAGGTAAGGAGGTTCCCATGCAGGGTATTCCCCATGCCTTCCCTGAAAACTGCTCCGTGGTGTTGGAGTGATAGTTCTTTTGGGAATGACTGCTGTAGCTCTGATCCATGCCTTCTCACCTTGACTTGTGGTGCTGCTTTCAGTCTTAATGACTTATACAGCAGAGTATTAGCCTGGTGATAAAAGGGTCGGGTCAGATCAGTGTGGCTTTGGGGAAGACAGTGAAAAAAAGAGGGGGAACAAGAAGACAGCGGGGAAGATGGAAAAAAGGGGAATGTGATGCAGGATCACCCAGCAGTGTTAGCAAACTGGGCAGACTGCCTTAAGCAGTTTCTTGAGAATAAGGAGAGTCTCTGGGGATTTCATTATGGAACATCCCAGCATCAGGGTAATCCCATTCTCTGCCTTCATAGAGAGCTCTTCTGAAGCCTGTTACACAATCCTGCACGGAAAACAGGATTTTATAGCTGAAGAAGTAGCTACAAAGATTTTTTTTCTAAAATGACCAGACTTTTTGTTTGCTTTTTACTTTAAAGAACTGATAAGCAAGGCTTTCAGTGGGGTAGTCCTTTTTGGCTTAAATCCCTCAACAACAAAGGTCCAGCAGAAGACCCTGGTCCCATAACTCAGAAATTTACATACATCCCATAAATCTACCTTCACCCCTGCTCTCTTGCCACTGTAGCCAGGCAGAGAAAGGAGCAGCTACCTATCCCTACATTTTCAAATATAAGTGAGGTTTTCTCCCAAACTTGTTCTCCAGTTACTCACCTCCTGTGTGTACAACTGTGAGATAGTCCCTCCTTCTACTGTAGATGTAGAGCTGTAAGCAGTAAGCAGTTGTCCTCTAAGGGTGCATGCATCCTGCTGCACCGTCTGGTCCTAATTACTGAGACCAGCTGTGTTGGGGTAATGCAGAGTGCTTTCCCAGGCACCTTTCCCTGTGGAGAGGACTCCAACACAATCATTTTAGCCAAGTGTCAAGTTGGATTTAAATAAATTAATTGCCTTGGCTAAAATTGATTGCCCCTTGGCCGTAAACTGAGCATATGAAACAAGACAGCCACAGTCTGCTGCAATGTCAAACCTATCTGTCTTCCTTTCCTTGGGGCATAATCATCACTGTCAGTCTGACATCCTGACACTGGCACTTAGGCAGCTCTGAAATGTGAAATTCTGATTCTCCCTGGAGCTGGAAACAATGAGACTGTGCTAGGAGTTAGTTGTATCAAAGATGCTGCTGTGCACAGAACCTGTCAGGTCAGTACAGGTTCTAAGTCATGTCTGCTATAAGCACGCAGTCCTGCTGAATGCCATCTCTTGAAATTGAACACAGAGATTTAACAGAGAATGAGACCCAAGTTCCAGCTCAAATTCAACCCATGTCCTCCTTCCTTCTCCAAAAGATCAGTTATAATTTATAGGAGAAGCACTAGAAATCTGCAATGGGGAAGCATGCAAGAGCCTAAAAAAATGCCATTATTTGTAGTAATCAATAGTATCTCACTTCTATGTGGAAAAAATGGCCATTATGCAGATAATACATTTAAAATATTACTGCTGGTGTCAAGAAATACATTTAATTTCTCCCCAAAAGAATAAATTTGGTGCCATTCTTCTGAAGGCAGAAGCTAGCAATTCTGCAGAAGAGACAGTACAAGCACCTCTGACCAGGACTGGGAAGATCCATGACATTCTCAGGAGTGGATCACCACAGTCCTGAGGGCAAGTGGGCCAACAGTGCTGCATCCCTTCACATTCACAAGCATGCTACAGCAGCCATATAAATACTAGGGCTGGGCAGTCACAATCCTTTCTCCTTGCATGAAGATAATCAGCAGGTCTGACACAAATGGATTCTTCACAGGCAAAGATGTCATTTCACATATAGCCATGCTACATAACTCAGGGCAGGAAGTAAACACAGCTGGGGAACATAGTGAAGAGCTCAGGAAAAGGAATTGTCATCTGCATTGTACTCAGATGGGATTTTGATTTGAATCTACATGTCTTTCAAAGCCCTGAGAATAGTAGAGTAATTCACTGATCTCAAAACATTGATGTCTGAACACAAGATGTCCTCAAACATTATTGCTGGTGTTCCAAACTCTGGATGGCCATGGGCCATCCATAAGATACTTCCTAAGAGGGTTTTTATGCCTAACTATGCTGAAATGATATTTTTTCCCCCACGACCTTTCTCTTACATGATCTTCAGCTCCCCCTAAGCACTCTAGAGTTCTCCACAACATTCCATGGCTTCCTCTCAGTCTTGCCCATTGTACAAAGGTCCAAACCCCTTCAATGACAAGCCACTTCCCAACAACTCAGCTGACTTGCCCTGACCATATCAATGCTGAGCTTCTAGCACAACTTCTGCTTCCCAGAGTAACCAGAGCCAAAGCCCTGGGAGGAGCTGCACTCATAAAAAGCTGCTCT
This sequence comes from Calcarius lapponicus, assembly GCA_039654755.1. Taxonomy (NCBI): domain Eukaryota; kingdom Metazoa; phylum Chordata; class Aves; order Passeriformes; family Fringillidae; genus Calcarius; species Calcarius lapponicus. The sequence goes on from CM077472.1 coordinate 19,325,655, forward strand.
TTCACACTGGGATCAGTCCTTCCAGCTCTGGTGTGGCAGCAGCGGTGCAGAGATCATAGAAAGCTGTCGCAGAAGATACATTGGAGAGAAAGGCAGTGTGAAATTTCACTTTGCAAAGCTCATGGAGACCATTGGTCTACCACTGCAGAGCAAACTATTTCTTTACACTGCTTATGAAACTTCCAATTCAGATAAACAAGGACCATCTAAAAACCCTTTGATCACATTTGATCTGAGCTCAAAGAATGGAAGTACTCCAACAATGAATACAAAAAATCACCTCCAGCAGCAAGAGGGAATCTAGCTTGTTTGAATTCCTGCAAACACGTGTATTAGAGAGAAGCAGAGCACATGTGAAATAGCGCAGCACTCTGAAGGGCGCTCAGTGAGTGTGGGTTAGCATCCCTTGGCCCAGCAGTCTCGGTCCTGGGCAGCAGAGGGCACTGCTTTTATAGCCTGTTTTAACCAAAAGAGCAGGGAAAGCCTCTGGAGAGTCCAGGACCTGGATTGCAAAAGGACTTATACCATATTTAAGCAAGTTTCCTTCTATTTATGAAATACATTTCTTAAAGCTACCTCCTCTTTCTGCTGCCAGTGGTGCTTCAACTTGAAAGTGGTTAAGTCACGAATAGCTGGTGTAAACACCTGTTGACCAAATCTTTAAATTTTGTTGCTCTGCAACAAATTTTTGTTCTTTCACAGATAGATAAATAGATTTTTTCCTATGCCTCTTTTTGTGCAATCTGCATCCTGAAAATTCTAAGTCTATTTTCAGGGAGAAGTATTTTAAAAACCAATACATTTTCAGTAAAAATAGCCACTGTAGGTATTAAAATGTCATTACTGTGAAAATCTCATATTTCACAGGATAACACAGAATAACAAGCAATAACATGCACAATTCTAATAAAGCATCCTTCCAGCATGTAGCCAATGCAGATCCCAATCCCAGCCTGCCCACCTATTCCACCCATTCTCGGCTTGCCAGGTTTTTCAGCCCACTCATATTTTCATTACTGTGCAAGGCCTAGGCTTTGCCCTGCAGGTCTCCCAGTCTGATCTGCTTCATGTGGACATGCCCTGACCCCCAAGTTCTCCATCAATCTCTTTGTTTCACTCCTTTTCTATCAGCTTCAACTTGTAATTCCCCACACAATTTCCTCAGCCTACTACTTACCAGATACATTCTTCTCACTTTCCCACCTGTGGCTCATATCTCAGTGTCCTTTGGGTCCACAGGCTTTTCACCATTTGGCTCCTTATACAATCTTAGTAACCCATCCCTCCTCCTAGCTCCAGTGCCAAATTTTACAGTCTCTTCCTATTCACCGTTTCCTGAAGCATTCAGGTGTAGGTGAGTTCCTTTCTTCATAGCAGTCCCCTGGTCCAGAGGTAGACCTCTTCCTCACCATGCTTGAGTCTTGCTCTTTCTGTTTTCCAGTCAAGTGGATCTCTCATCATGCTGATCACAGACATGGCCTTTATTCACAGTGCCTAGATCTGGTCCAGGCAGCTTTTACAGCTACAATATCAGAAATTCTCTCAGCCCTCAGCACAATACACATTCTCTCCATGGGCAGGAGCTCAGGAATTTTAGGTGCTAAAATTTAAGTCTAAAATTTGTGTGTATTGTGGACAGTGGAAAAAGGCCTATAATTCTATGGATTTTCATGAGTGTGGAGAAGATAAAACCCTTGCAACCCCAAAATGTCATTTTGCATATCAACAGAAAGCAAAGTTTCTTGAAGGAGAGAACAACAGGGATCCAATATTATTTTCCTAAGTCTAATAAATAGTTAATTTTTTTAAATATATATAAAAAATCCTTTTCTCTGGCAGATGGTCAATAAGTAAAAGGATAACCCTGATGATTATGAGCATCTAAACGTTAGAAGCACATAAAGATCTCATGAACGGAATTTCTGAACATTTTTAGTTATTGGTAAGGCTGCCAACAGATATAACTAAGGTGTTTTGATGAAAGATTAAGGAGCCTCAGAAGAGCAGATATGTTCCTAGGCTTTAGGATCTAAAAATACTGAGGATGAGAATTTCTGCCTGTCTACCATTAAAAAGTCAAAAATCAGGAACAGAAAGTGCCCAGACATACTGATTACCAAAATCACTGTTAAAATATACACATGAACAGAGGGAAGCTCAATGAAACTGAGGTATGAAAAAGTCCTTGACTAGGTATAACATTCAAATCTATTAGTAACTTCACACTTCTCAATAATTTGGTTAGCTCAGATTTAAAAAGTGCTTCTTACCTCATCTTGTGGCCTTTCGTGGTGTGAAACTCCCACTGACTAGAAGAGTTTGGGGAATTTTTCATGAATAAGATCTGCTGGGCTGCCTCTTCTCTTTTTAGTTTCTAGAAGAGGAGATATAATTTCTAAAAATTGCTATAAGACAACATTTAGAAAATGTAAATTTCAGTCAAAAACAAGCTCTTTGCATGGCTTTATTCTGAGGATTGCTTTTGATTTGAAATACACATAATAAATCTTAATTCAAATGATTACTCATTTTTCAAAATTACTAGTGCCTGAAAATACAAACCAAGATTGGGAATTCATCCCTCAAGCGTAACTTAAATGAGATAATTGCAATAAACTAATTATAAACTCTCATCAATCATCACATTTTTATCACAACATGGACCAGGTCAGCCAGTATTTCAAATCTTTTCTAGCAGCAGTACAGTGAAGCTGGAAACAGTCTGCAACAACACAAACCCTTCTTTGCAGAATATATGCAAGCTCAAACCCCCTTCCCTTTGTCCACCAGGAGCTGAACCATGATCATGCTCCATGTCAATAGAGCAGGGCCACCAAGGATCATCTGCAGTGCCTTTATGCTTGCAGACCCTAAGAGTTCCAGAGAAAAAAATGGGATTTGGTCTGTCGGGGCATTGCATGGCTTCTGTCACCAAGAGGAGCAGCGGTCACACAGCACCGGTTCTACAGTGCTGCAGGAGAATTATTATGAGGCTTTAATGCATATTGTTATAGTAGTCAGATTTGTTCTTTCCCCCTACAGCCAGACAAGGAATTTTAGGATTAATTAAAGGGATTGTGGTGAGAAAACGGGTTTGTCATCATGAGTTTGTACTGATTTTGGTAACTGGGGAAAAACTCTTTAGGCTCTGGATCAAATCGCTTGTTGTTACAGCGAGAGAAAAAAGTACACCTCCTCTAAACTCCTACCTCATGTTTAAGACCAGGTGGAGTAGAAACCTCTCCAGGCCTGAGCCTGCCATTTCACAGCAGTGAAAAATTATCCAAGGTGGCACTGCCATGGTCTTGACATCTATCTGCACGTCTGCCACTTCTGCTCTGTTGGCACTCACTTTGAGCTCACTCTGTAGTGAGACAATACACACATAGATCTAGTTCTACCAAAAAAAGAGAATCATTTTCCAAGAGTTTAGCTGTCCAGACTTGCTAACTGTGAATGGGATAAGCTTAAGTGAGTGCTGGCATAAAAGCAGAGGTAGATACTTGCCTCAGGGAGTTGAGTGAAGGAAAAAAAAAAAGTAGAATTGAGCAGCTATATCAGCTTAAATTACATACAAAATTCTAACAACTGTGGAAATAGGGAGGCATCTTATAGTTATTCTACTTCATAGAAATAGTTCAGTATTGACTGACTTAAAGTAGTATCTGGTGAATAGGGCATTTAGCACGTTCAAGAACCTTTCTGAGTAACCAGAGAAAGCAGAGCAGCTCCAGGAAGAGACTGACCTGCCCTGGAACAGGCACTAACATGTGGGATGCACAGGAATAATACATTTCTGACTCTGACCTGGATCCCCCACTCCCAGCATGAAGATCTCAGTCGTCAGACCACTCTGACAGAATCACTTGTTTGCCTGCCTTTAGTTTTTGTGTCAAACTTTAAAAGCTTTCTTTTTTGTCCCCAAACAGAAAATCAAGACTTAGAAAATCCCAGCAAATTTTGTAGGACAGAAATATCTCCTTCTTGCTAAATATAATTTTTTGTTCCAGTCCCATGAGTACTGGGAACACTCTGTCACCTCAGTTGGGAGAAAAAGCATTTCTCAGTATTTCTTGTTTTGTTTGTGGATATTCTCTGTTACAAGGATAAAACTGGGAAGGAAGAACAACATATTTGAAAGATCAATTTACAATTAAAAAAGAAACAGTCCTAAAGGAAGGAAAAGTAGAGCTCACTGGTCATTGCTATGCAGTGTAACAGCTCTCTGAAACACAGAAACACAAGCTGGGCCTGCCATGGCTACAGGGGATATTTCACTTCTAGCTGGTGTTTCACCTCTTCAAAGCTTCCACTGGGTTTATTATCATTACTGCTTTCAGTGATATTTTCAAGTTTTCATCTCAGACCAAACGTAAAATTATGTTGGAAAAAGTGAAAGAAAAGGGAAGACAGGCAGAATCAAATTACCAGTTACGGGATCATAAGAAGATGCTTTCTATTTCTGAATGCTTTTCATAGCATGACCCAGACATTTTTCTAAGGAATTTCAATTTCAAACAGATTTAACCCTTGAGAGTGATGCAATGTGAGGGGTTAGGAATCTGTTAAACTCTTAAATCATACTTCTGAAAGGTTTGTTTTTGTTTTTTTTTTTTAGTTAATACATCCAAAAGTTATATTTAGATATACGTTCATTCTAGTAGTGTCAGTTAAGAGTTTATACACTGATTTTACTTTGCATACTAGAGAGAACTCCTCACTGCTCTTGTCATTCCCTTGGGAAAACAGTAAACAGCATATCTGATTTTCCAGATTTCAGGGTAATGAAAAGGCTCCCTTTTTCTAAGAAATAAGTTTTTTAAAAGCCTACCCACTCTCTAAAACCCTTTACAATATTCTTGCCCTGGCAGCAAGCCACATAAAAATGAGCTTCAGATAGTTGCTGCTGCTTTACCCCTTCCACAACGTTTTGGCCACCCCCACACTCACCTGGCTGCCTCAACCCTGTAATGCCCAGTGTTTAATTAATGGCTGATAATGCATACTGACCATCTATCCAGTGACAATGTCAGCCATAGCTCTCAGGCTCTCATCCTTCTCTGTAAGTACAACACAGGCTCCAGCTCCCGCCCTCACCCTGGTATTTCCTTTCAGTCGCCTGATTCTTCTGACCTCCTGGTCAGGGACTGCACAAAGACCACACTCGCAGCCCTCTCTGAGCCCTCAATGACATTTCCAGCTGTTTTCCTTTCCCGTTCTGCCCCTTAATGACTTAACAACTGAGCTCTCCTGTGTGCCAGATCTAGATCTAGTTCACATAAGCTGAAGGAGTTTCTCTGGACGTATCATCACATGCTGATTAAAAGCTATCCTCGCATCTCATTTAGCAAAGCCAATATAAAAATGATAAAAAGGAAGCCATTTTACACATACAGACTAACACAAGGATTCTATGTTGTTGCATAAATTACTTTATCACATACAGAAAAAAATCACGGTAATTTATGCAACAGGGAGAGAGCAAGCACAAGCAATAGCAGAGCGTTTTTCCTCTGTTAACTCCTCAGTTGCAACGTGGTGCAGATGACTTTTTTTTTGCTGAGGGTTACTAATGTGTGGTGAAGAGCTGCACCCAACCTGCCCACAACCACTTGAACTGATGCAAGGATGTAACCATACTCTGGAGCTCAAGTGAATTTATCCCTGAGGCAGAAAAACAATTACCTGAACGAAGACAGATATAGACTACTGAGTACTGAGATACTTACTTCCTAAACGAGGGAATATATCCTTATGGAAGTAGCGACGCTAAGGAATGGGAGATGAGGGAAATGACCGAGCGGGTGCGAAGCCCTGCCGGAGAAGGAGAGGCGAATAGCAGCCAATCCTGTGGGGTAATCAAGAGTGCGCTTCCCGGCAGGAGGGATTAGGCTGAGTTTCCCAGTTACATTCCTCCATCTCAGGGTTTCACTCCTGGAGAAGAAATGCACCATATGCACCAGATCTGGAAGCAATTCAGGAGAACCCCCCTCTGCCACCCCCTTTCCTCCCTCAAAGCCGGCGCCATCCACACATAAGCAGAGAGGTGCCGGGGATGGGGGGCAGCGCTGCGCCCCGGGGCTGAGGGACGGGAGGTCAGTGCCGGGGCAGGACCCCCTCCCGGTGTGGGGTGGCCGTGCATGGAAGAGAGGGGCTGTGGCATGAAGTGGGACGGGGTGTGTGGGTGGGTGGGGAGGGCGCCTTGCTGGGGAGGGAGGGAGCAACGGAGGAAAGGGCTTCCCTGCATCGAGGGAAGAAGCCCCTCTGCAGGAGCTGAGGGGGATGGAGGTAGGGGAGCCTGTGAAGGTGGGGGCCTCTGGGGCAGGGATTGCTGCCTTTTGGCGGGGCCCTTGGGGAGGAGGGAGCCAGCCTCCCGGCGGAGGAGGGACCTGCGCTGGAGGGGAACCGGGGGCTGAGGAGGTCTCTGCGGGCAGGAGTACCGGGACCGGGGTGGGGGGCTCTGAGCGGGGAGCTTGGGAAGGAGGGGAACGACGCAACACCTGAGGGGTCTGCGGGGGCTCAGAAAATATTTTGGTGGCGTTGACAGGGTCTGCAGGGGGGGCTCTGAGAAGCTCTGGGGGAACTCAGGGGTCAGGCGGGAGCTCTGAGATTTCCGAGGAACAGGGGCTGAGAACTGCCGGGCTTCGAGGGGTTTCGGGAGGGATTCGGGGAAAGCTGAGGGAGCTCCGCCGGCATTTGGCAGAACTCCGTGGATTCTCGGAGGAAATCTGGGAACGAGGAGAGAGGCTGCAAGGGGCTAGGGGGGCTCTGAGCGGCTGGTGGAAGACCGCGGGAAGGTCTGAGGGGATCTTGAGGGGGTCTCTGGGGGGAAAATCTGTGGAGAGGCTTTGAGGAGAATCTGAGGGGAGGCTCTGAGAGGATTTTGATGGAGAGCCCCTGGGGATGCCTGACGGAAGGTCTGAGGGGAGGCTGTCTAGAGATTTTAGGGGAGAGCCATGGGGACGCTTTGGGAGAAGTGGGTGACTGAGGAGAGACTGAGGAGACCAGAGAGGCTCTGAGGAGGCTTGGGGGCTCCGGGGGGGGGCGAGCTGCGGGGGCGCCCCGGGGGCGGTTGCAAGTCCCCTCTCCCTCCCGTGCAGGCTGCTGCCTTCCTACCCCTGTTACCGTGGCAACCGCCCGGGCTCCCCCAGCCCCGTACCGCCGCCGCCGCTGCCGCCGGAGCTGCTGGGCAGCCGCCTGCCGCCACCGGCCATGGAGCTACTGGCCGCGGCCCTCAGCGCCGCCTGCGCCTTCGACCAGGACGGCTCGCCGGGACAGCTCAGCAGGTGAGGGGGGCGCTGAGGGCTGGGGGCGCGGGCGCGCGTAGGGGCCGCTCTCCCGCCGCTGTCCCGCCACTGTTCTGAGGGCACCTCCGCCTCTCCGCAGGCCCCCCCCCGCCGCTGAGGAGACCCCTGCCGCCGGCACAGCCGCGGCACCGCCCGCACACCCCATGACGGCCGACTCCTGGAGGAACCTCATCGAGCACATCGGTAAGGAACCGTGCCCACCGCGGGATGTCCGGCCGCCGCTGCGGCCTCACACAACTTCGCCGCTTCTCCCGCTCCCCGCACCGACGGCGGCACAGCAGCCCCTAGAGGTGCCCTCAGCCCGGCTGGACTGCACCTGCCGGCCCCCTGAACCCCCAAACCCTGAGCTAAAGACAAGCGGTGAGCAGATAGGGGGAGTTAAGGGCGGGGTAAGGGCTTGTGCTGCAGGTCCCCAACTCCTTGGCCTTGCTAGGAACCCTCTCAGCGTCATTACCGTGGCTTTTTGAGGTCTTTGGGGGCAGCAGGGTTTGCACGTTGCCCGGCAGCGGATTAATGCTATCGCAGAACAGCCTAACCTTGTTCATAACTAATGATTATTCTTGTCATTACGAAACAATTAATCATTAAGACTACCCCAAACTTTCTACTAAAATATGATTTTGCATACTCCAGAAGGCATAAGACTAAAGTATTTTTCTCACCCATCCCGTTGGACATTAGTTGTATGCATCAGGTTCTGCATCTATTCAGTGTAACAGCCACTGGCATAGCACTTTCAGCACAAGAATAAGTTATTTTATCCTTTGTGGTCTCTAAAAAGGCAAAGTTGAAGTTATCTTAGTGACTATGGAGGAGAGGACTGTTAAGCATTTGCTCTTATGGCATTTTCATTTCTTTTTTATCTTCATCTTTTGCGGGATGGGGAGAGAACCTCCACGGCTTCTTTCTTGCTTTCCCACATCAGAATTGTGACATTCCTCAGAGGAATTTCATCAACAGCAAAGCTAAAACCCATCCTGAGGCAGGTTTTATGGTGGGAATATAGAAGCTTTGTTTTTAAACACTCCTGCTCAGTTTCAGGAAATAGAATCAACATACTTGAATCTAGAGGGCAGGAATGCAGCACTTAGCATGGGAAAATCGAACATGTAACTCACAAGCAGCAATGCAAACCTCCCTGGCAAAAATGAGAAGGCTTCTTAGGCTGTCTCTGCTGTTTGGTGTCAAGCTGTGGCATGCATGGCTGATTTTTGGTACACCTGATGCCTCTGGCACAATGCTGGAGAAGGAGGCTGGTGTGAAACCAGCAGCCTGCCAGCATCTGTCAGACAAACCAGCTGAGTTTGGGGCCTCCTGGAGGAAAGTGGTGAACAATTTGCGTGAGTGTTGCCTGAACTGTTACCTGGTTTTGGCTGTGTAGATACTAACCTACCAAGGGAGCTGTATCAAAACACTGTCAGTTTAGTGGGACTGTGCGCCTCAGAGGTGAGATAAAAATACTACAAACAGCAGGAGTTCAGAGCAACCCAGTTGCTATTTTCATATATATTTTTATATGCTGTGTACCCATCAGTGTAACTGCAAGTCTGTTGCACCTTTATGGAGGATACTGGGTTTTGACAATCTAAGGTGTTATGTTTATCCCCACCAGAGATGTTACATCAAATGGCTGGAGTTCACTCATTCCTTCCCTCCCTCCTGAGACATTAGTGGACTCCTTGCCCGAAACTGGAGCAGAGAATTTCAGAGAAAACCTCTCTGGGCCTCCTGGGATTTTACATAGCTTTCAATGCAATAACGTTTACTTTAAGAGCGCTGCTAACTCTCTAAGGCAAGGATTTCCACAATTAGTAACTAGTTTTTCAATTCCCCTCCCAGGTTTTAAGAGAGCTGGGAAGGAAGGCTGTGACAGCAAAATTAAATGGAATAAACAAAAAGGGAAATGTCTGTTATGTACGATAAAAATTATGTAAACATGCCTTATGAAGATCAGTCTTAAACGCTTAAGTCAACAGATAACACCAAACTCATGCTCTGACCACAGGGTTAACCGTTAGCCAGGTCACAGTAGGGACAGCTGGGACATTAGGCAATGAAGGGTGCTTATGCAGGTCTCTGACATTTTGTACTTGCTCCCTTACTAAATGTAAACATTTACTAAATAATTAGATCATCTGAGTCACATTCAGCTATTGATCTCAGCTTTTTTATACACATTCTGTAAGTTCCTGCATGTATTGTCTCCTTTCAACATGTCAAAACCTTGTTCCTTGACCTTGCATCCGTTACCCCTCCTGTGCTGTGATTATCTCCCATTCCATCTGGACAAGGCCTTGGCATAGCTTCTCTCCCTCTCTCTTATCTGCGTAATTTTTCTACCCATTGTAACCTCTTTACCAACATATGGGTAGACCCTTAGGACCAAGACAGCAGGGATATCTTTTATCCTTGCTAGCACACCCTCCTGATTTCTTCCTACCCTTCTGCCTACACATCTACCTGTCTTTTGTCTTTCTTCTGTACCACCTTTCTGCTTTCTCCCCATATTGCTCTCTTAGAGCTGGTAGAGCTTCAACCAATCTCTCTTGCTGTCATTTCCAATTGAATTCTGATGGTGGATGTTTTCCATCAGTCAGATCTTTCCATGCCTGTATTTGCTTTGCCTGCCACTGACAGCTCCATAGCTCTTACCTGGTCAGTCAGAGAACCTGGAAACAAAACCAACTTTCATTATCTGGGTCTTATTTCCTTAAAATCAAGAGACAAATAGTCTTGGGGATCTTTTAAAAAGGGCTGCTCTTCAGATTTGCACAAGGGACTCTAAATCCCCCTTACAGAGGATGCTTTCATCCTCTGACTTGCAAGGCCGAGCCAGCAGCACAACATGGCTGTATACCTGCAGTCAAACACTGCAAGTATAATTATCTCCAATTTGAGTAAAATAGATTAGGCTTCAGTTTCTCAGCGTGTTTTCCCTTGAGTCAAGCACTGCCCACGCTGCTGCAGGATGTTGCTTCCCAGCTTGTCCTGCTCTCTATGGGGCAAAAGGAACCCAGAGCCCTCGAGCACAGGCTGGCCATACGGATCAGTGCCACCAAAAGCAGCTCCAATTTAGCAGTCTCTCTGCTACATACTGAAGGAGCATTTCCACCCTGCTACAGCCTCAGCACCCTCCCTGATGGTGAAAAACAGCCTGAAATGCTTAGGAAAGCCAGATAAACCTAGTTGACGCAGAGAGAAATTACATAAGTGGCAGCAGCATGCAAAACTTCAGGGGAAGTCTCCTCTGCTCAGCACTGTGTAGGAAGCTAACAGAAGACTCTATGGTTTCCTAGGCACAGCTACCCTTACTGCTATTTTAATCTGGTATTGAACATCTTTCCAGGAAGAACAGATAGCAGGACACACTCGCAGACTGCAGTAATATTGTGCCTATTCCTGCACCTTTCCTCAGCATATTTCCTATAGAGTTTTAGCACTGACTGGTACATAGCCTCATTGAAACTGGTCCAGAGATTTAATAGGCAGCAACATCTACATTTCTGCCCACCTTAGACAAACTTTTAATCCCATTGCCTCTCACCTTATTACACACAGAATCTCGGATCAAATATCATGAATACATGTGACCAGATAAATTTTAACCCCTAATGATTCAGACAAAATAAATTATTTAGCATGGGTTTTTTAACATCAAAGGCTTTTCTCTTTATTCATTCATGTTACACTGCTATTCAAGTATAAACCAAGGGAGATAATGTAAATTGTGCTTCTTCAATTTCATTAAGGGAGGAAAGTGACTCCGTGTGCTCATGCTCTCCAGCCTTTACATGTCTTCTAAATTACATTTTATATTCAAGCAATTAGAATTCTGGGTCCTACAGATGGTTCAGAAAGAAAAATGGGACAGTTTGAAAGCCCTCAGAGAGACAAAGGATGTTCTAAAGATTGGCAGTGAACTTCAGGATTCCTACCTTTTTCATGCTGTCAGTTGATATCGGAGTGGAGGCAAATCCAGTACAATTTCATCTTCTCCTGAAGTTAGCAATTGAAACTTGGAAGACACCTGGTGTCATTGATGTGCTGCCCCATAGTGTGAAATCAGAGCCTGTTCCTTAGTGCTGTAGCAAATAGGTACCTTTTGGATATTAATTTTGCATCTTCAAGCATCATAGAAACTAAGAAGGAAAACAGCAGGATATTATGCAACATGTCCAAGGCTAACCATGAAGTCCATACCAAAACAAACCTAGTAACTGGAGCTAGTTGTCCCAAAGCTTCACCTGTCCAATGCCAGTAACAGCAGCTCAGTGTTTCCTCATTAAGGATTTTTGTGGCCATAAAATTGCTCCTTTTAAAGTAATTTTAACGTGTGCAGTATGACTTTTTGCAGACACACACTTAAACATAGCCATCAACCTATATAACTTGTAACATAGTAATATAACAGAGAAAATCAAGGTTTGAAAGACATTTAAATGCATGACAAATCAGTTCTTTTATGTCTTCTGAGTGATGATGGATTCATCTGACTGTGTTACTAAATGTTTTGTGAGAGCAGATTTTTAACAACACTTCAGATTTAGAAATGGCCTTCCATTTACAGCTTCCACTTCTGGCTGAAGTAGGAATACCATAACAGGCTTCTCATTCTGCATGGAAGGGCTCTGCTGAGGTGAACTAAAGCAAAGCAATTGTCCTTTCCCACAATACTTTTCTACTATCTCGTTCAGTTGTAACCTCTCAGACCTGCTATGTTCCTTCCTAGGGCTTTTGTACCAGGAATACCGAGATAAATCTACGCGCGAGGAGATTGAAACCAGGCGATTGCAAGATTCACAGACAGATCCTGAGGAGACTTCACCCAGTGAGGAAACCCCATCTGAAGCAGAACCCACAAGTACAACTGAAAACAAAGCTCCACCACAAATTAATTTGCTGAGAAATTCCAACTCCAGGTTCAACTTATGGCAGGATCTTCCTGAGGTCCAGAACAGTGGTGTCCTCAGCATCCTCCAACCAGATGAGATCAAACTGCAGGAGGTAATGAAGGAATATTAATAATATTTCTTAACCGTGTTGCTGCTTAAAAAAATGGAAATTGAATTAGGCCAAATGATCAAGATTTAAAAACTAAAAGCTTCACAGCAGTCGCAGACAATCCTTGCCCTGTTGAGTACTTTCTGAGTTGCACTGGTTAATGTACCACTCATTGTGTATTGTGAAACTGCAGACATTATTCTGTATGCTACTGCTGCTGGATGTTTCTGTAGCAAAAGGAACTTTTTTTGCCTTTTCTGATTCAGTGTTAGGAGCAATTTACAAAAGAAGAGGGATATTTAGGAGGTTTTTACAAAAGAGCCATTGGTTCCGGTGCACATTAATCCTTTTCTGAATTAACTATCAGGACACATAACTTTCCACCAGAAATCTTAGAAGAATTCAACCATTAACTGTAAGGCTTTGAATATCTGACATAGTAGAAATAGAAGAGATAGAGATTGTTAAACATCCTTATATTTAATTGTTGTTACTTGGAGTCTATTGCAAACAGTAAAAGTAATGACAAGTATATTTGCATTTAGCCATACAGTACAGTGACATCACTATTTTAGAGCCACGTGCTGTGACTTACAGGACTATACTGAAAGGAATAGGTGGGGGTAGCTGTCACAAGTGATGACAACATCAGTTGCACCACAATTTACAACTGGTTGCTATTTTGGGTGTCATGGGGAGTGTGAGTGCTCTTTTTCACTGCATAGCACTGCATTTACAGCCAGCAGTGGAGAGGGCAAACCCTGTTAATGTGTGGTTTGCATTGTGGTACAAGGAGTGGGCTTGCCAAGGCTCTATCCCACAAGTCCAGCTGTACTCCTGCACCAGGATTGCCTCTGATGAGATGGTGGGATGGGTGTGGCAGTGTATCTGCTTAGCCCCGGCTCATGGGATTGTACCCAAAGTGCTCAAGAACCTCTTGGGGTGTAAGCAGTCCCTCCTAAGTTCAGTTAGAGTTCCATAATCCGCACTGATGAGCACCTTGTGCACACAGTGCCAGTCCTGGCTAGGGCTGGAACTTGACTGTCACACTGGAAAGTTGATCTTGTGCACCCCAAGGGCTGTGTTATTCACACCCTTAGTGGAGCAGACTGGTGTTTATATACAGTAATTTGGGCTAGCAAGCACAGGCTGTTAGTGTATCAGGGTTAGGGCTGAAGGTGAATGAAATTATTTGTTTTTTCTCCATGTTCTTCTTCTGCACTGGTTATTTGGATTTGTTCTGTTTACCTGGCAAAACATGGTACTTCCAAGTGCCAGCATGACAAACACAATCTGGCATCTGAAAAATTACAGGCTTTTATTTTTATTTTTGCTTCAAAATGAAGAATTTTTATGGAGAAATATTTTGCTTTAAAGTGTGCCTTATAGATTTCAAAACTTGTCATTTCTGTTAAGTTACATTTGTTACCTGTATGTGTTTTTGGGGAAAAAAACCTCAGTGTTGCTAAACCCCAATATTAAGTGTGCTCAATTTTCTTCTTTCTGTTAAAATAACCAGAGAAATAAAGCAGTTGGAGAATGGGACAGTGCTGTCATAAAGAAGTGCTGTGCCTTCTCCACTGTTAGTTTCTCAGACCTGAAATTTTCTTCCTGCTTGTCCTGGGATTAGCACACAGAGATTATAAAATTGCTCCAAGCCAGAAAGCTGTGAAATTGGCTGAACATTGAACAGATAGAGTAGAGAAGTTGCTTTGTGAGGAGAATCAAGGTCAGAAAACAAGGAGGGCTAGAGAAGTCACTGAAGGTATTGAAGAGATTAATTCTGTTGAATTCAGCCTTTCTGTAAGCAAGCACTACTTGCTCCTGCAGTTTTGGAACTCTGTTCATGTTGGATGTGAACTGTGAGAGTGAACTGTACATGAGGGCTTAATTTAGTAAATTTAAGATGTTCAGCTTCATAAAGGAGAATTGGAGAAATTTTCATGAAATACAGGACAGGAGAAATTCTGTAGTAAAAATCTTAAGGACAAAACTGTATTTTCTGACCCCTTTTATCTTCAAAGCTGTAGTAAACACAGGGACTAGAAAAGCTTGCACATCTTCAGCCAGGAAAGGTGGAGCAAGAGTATTATTTTGATAATCGGGAGAAATACTGGTACACAAATGGAAAGAAAGTCAAAACCCTTGTTTCATAGCTGAGGAAGGGAATACCACCATAGCTGTAGCAGAGCAGGGCTTAAACAGTCAGAGAAAAAGTTGGTTATCTGAAATAATCTTCCAAGTGAAAGAGACTAAAACAGGAAGAGAAATCTGGTGTTCATTAATGGCAATGATAGAAAATTACTGAGCAACCTCTCAATGCAAGATTAAAAAAAAAAAGGTTTTCAAGTATCAAAACAAGATATTTGACTGGAAGAGCAGTAGATACTTGAAAAATGTCATGGAAAGTGATTTTTTTTATTGTCCCCACTGGAACAAACAAGACAGATATTTTCACTATGGATTTCATTATTTCTTTAGTATAGCCTGCATTCTGGACCTGCCCTTGCAGGTCTGGCACCCTCCACTATAGCAAATAGCAAACACAGATTCTAAAATCAGACTTGGCAGAAAAAATTCCTGACTTGGAGTCTCTGGAAAGCTGCAGTGCAAAATGATTTGAGGTGTCAGTCTCCAGGATACCTGGAAGGGACAGGCTATCTTAACACATCCTGTGTATCTTTGCCTATTTCCACCTCTCTCATTTATCGAATAAAAAGGTACAGTTAAAGCTGTAAAAGTTACATTTAGGACTAAGCCAGTTGTGCAGAGAGAGGTTCTCTCACAGGTTCACCCAGTGCCTGGGTAAAGCTTTTGGGAGAAGCTGAGCTGATACTCCTACACTTTTCTCAATAGGAATCTGGCCTTGAAAAAAAATCCAGTGTCCTCTTATTTCTTAAACACTGTCTGTTCCATGGTCACTAAGTTCATCTTTATAGACACCCTTTGCTCTGTCTCTCTTCTGGGGGTTGTGCAGGCACAATCTCCTCCTCTGGTGCAGGAAACCACTTGTTGGACTTAGGTGCCCACTGGGAACATTTCCTAGGCTGCCAACCCTGCAAAGAGCTGAAATGTCCCTTATGTGATGCACAGTGATATTTCCAGGAAAAGGCCAAAAACTGATCAGTGAAAAAATCCAAATAATTTCTTTAAACAGACAACAACCAAGCCACAAGACAGACACCCAGCTAATTTAGAGTATATTTCTCTATGTACACATCACAAAAACCACTGCATGTACCTGTGGCTCCATATAACGTCCTCAACTTCAGCTGTGTCCCAGTAGCCACTGAGAACAAGTCCCTGAGTTCTGACACCCACTCTGCCTGGCCACCTCCCCCCTCAGCAGGGTACAACAGAGGAGCTGTGGGAACAAGGGAAGCATTGAAGCAGCTTTAGATTCAAGGGAGCAAAACTTTGAGCTACCAGCTGCCTCTCTTAGTAATGGCAGCATGGGCCATGGGCCCCAGGACAAGGAACCCAAGGTACCCCTTCATCAAGAGATGCCTGAAGGATCTAACAGCATTGTGTTGAACCTCTGTGAGAATCTTCAGTTAATCTTACTTCAACTAATAGATACAGTAGTTGTGTAAATAAACACCTTTTGTATCTACCTCTGAACAGAGACAACATACACTCCCCCAGACAGTAAGGGATCTCTGAGTTGTAATAGTGGAATGACCCTGGAGCACTTGCAGTAGGTAGAAGACTTTATATCTACATCTCATTTAACTGATTTTTATCTCTGAATGAAACCATCAATTTGCCTTTCCGCTTCCACAGACCACATCCTTGGCCTGAGGAAACCAGGCTTTGCTCCAGGGTTTTCTCTTCTAACAGGATAAGCAAAGGCTGAAATTTGGAGATTATTTATGATTTATGGTAGTAGTTAGGCACTACTGTATCTTGTCCTGTTCTGTTGTGAATTGAGGCAGAAAACTGTATGGCCAGGGCTGACCAGGGAGTCTCACTTGGACAGTAACAGCTGTATTTCCTCTAGGTCAGGGCTGATGGTTGTGGGATGAAGACTTCCCTGACTAACTCACTGTCTCCTCACAAAACATGTGACAAATGCATTGTGGGCTTACCTCTCCCTGCAGCCTGGGCCTACAGGGTGGGTGCAAGGTCCGTGGCTGTGCAGCACAGATCTTCTCATTAATGCCCAGTGTGCCTCTCTGTAGAAGGTACCTGCTGACTTCCTTCTTTGGGATTTTCCCCCAGGCCATGTTTGAGCTGGTTACTTCTGAAGCATCATATTACAAGAGTCTGAATCTGCTGGTGTCTCACTTCATGGAGAATGAGCGTCTTAAAAAGATCTTACACCAGTCTGAGGCACACATCCTCTTCTCCAACGTGCTGGATGTCATGGCTGTCAGCGAGCGGTAAGTTGGCTGCTGAGTGGCACTGAAAGGAGCAGCTTTAGGTAACTGCAGTTGTAGAGGGATGGAGGAGCTGACTTCTCCTGGGAATTGCCTAGGACAGATAGGTCACAATTAATATGGGTGCTGACTTTCTCATTTAGCTTCCTGTTGGACCTCGAGCAGCGAGTGGAAGAGAACATTGTGATCTCGGACGTGTGTGATATTGTGTACCAGCATACAGTTAATCACTTCTCTGTGTACATCACCTATGTCTCCAACCAGACCTACCAGGAGAGAACCTACAAGCAGCTTCTGTGAGTTCTAGCGCTTGTTGCTGCACTATTTTGCAAAATTGTACAGGCTACAGATTTAGCTGTAATTTTGGTATTTATGAGAAAGGGCTAGATAGCACAGAAATGGGGTTTCCCGCTTCATGATTTCTCACTGCATCTGTAAAAAGAAAACACAATTAAAGGCTTTATAGTAAGGATTGGTTGATGCAGGTAACATGGCAGGTAAACTCAAAGCCAGCATTTCTCAACTGCAGGAAATGTTTATGGTGCATGCAGGGCCATGTACATGCTTGTGTAATGCATGTATTTTTAACCTGCAAGTAGAGGCAAGAGATGGAAGGCCAAGAATATAATATAGATCTCTGATGAGAACAACAGCCACTTCTTTTCCCAACCTTCTCAGCAAGACATTTGATTTTTCCCTATTTCATAACTATTCTTTTTCCGAACAAAAGGATTTTCTTAAAAGAAGAAAAAAGATTTTTAAAAGCTAAAGCTATTTTCTTCACATTCTACTGTTATATACACAGATCTAGGCCCGAGGATATAATCCAATATATTTTTGTAGTGTTTTTCAAGTGTAGCAAGTCTTCTGGTCCAGTAGGAATTCTCTGATACAAGCTCAAAACAACAAGTGCCCTACAAGCTTGTCTTTGAGAGGAGGAGAATCAATTTTTCTCTAGATACAATGTCCTGGATTCTTTCAGGACAGCCCATTGCACATGCTGCAGTGTATTTTCTTCTATAGCATCAGCTGGTTCAGGCAAGTGTAACAATGTTTAGTCGTTTCATTTCTCTGCTCTCTAACTTTTGAGGAAAAAAATATTTTAAGGGGGCTTTATTGAGCTTGGCCTGCTGTTCTCTCCAAAAAGAGTGTACCACAGGGTTTCCTTCAGTCAGAGGTGAGCAATACAGCTGCAGAAAGAATTTGCCTACAGCCATTATCTAAACACTTAGAAGCAAAGCAGCAATAGGCTGAGTTACTTGAGCTTGAAAGGGAGCTGTTGGAGATGAGGTATTCCTAAATGTGAATTTAGAGGGCAGCATTTTTGTCTGCAGGAATACATAAAGCACATTGAAAAGAACTGACTCCCTTCCCCAGGCTCCCAGCTAGCACAGGAATTTTGCAACACTTGGCTGAGCTCAAAGCCTGAGGTGTGTCACAGTTTCCCCCATTTGACTGTTCCTCAGACTCATGCAGTTCCATTCTCCCGTGAGTCACCCTGACAGACAGGTACCTGCTGCAGCAAGGAGGAACACTGCCAATGGCTTCTTTCAAATGTTCTAAGGAACACACAGTACAGACAGGTTTTGCACAGTTAGCAACCTCTTTACATCCATGCTGTTTCCAGGACTAGCCAGGACTCCAGCAGCACAAGCCTTGCTCAGGTTCACTCAGTCCATGGCTGCCAGGAAGCTTTGTCTGCCTGTGGCAGCCGGGACCACTCTGCTCTGCACAGCTGTGTCTGTGGCCCAGCTGTGCCCTCATCTCCTGCAAACATCATCAGGGAAGGCCCAGGCATGGCCCCTTCCTTTCTCAGGCCAGATAATGATGTCCATCCTCTAGCTAAGCAGCAAGGAATATTCAGGCTTGAGCTACTTTGTGGCTTGTCTTGTTCTTATGACTGTGTGAATTTCACCTTATCACAGAGTTCCAACTGTGTAAAAATATATAATTATGCCTCTGACTCATTTACTTGGACACATACCCCATTCACATACACCTACACACGCAGTGTATGCTGCTGAGCTAGATATGAACACATGTGAGCACTGCTGTGGCTTGTACATTAGAAGTCTATTTTTTCCCTCCCCCAACACTATTTATAGTTTTAGATTTAAACTAAAATACACCCAAAGGCATTCAGTCCCCTCCTTCCCTGTTCTCTCCTGCTGAGAGAGACCAGGCAGATGCTGTCTCCAGGACTAAGCTGCTTTTGGGTCACCAGCCATATGCCAGAGTCCCAGGCAGGGTAGCACTCAAAGTTCTCAGCTTCTCTATCTCTCCTCTCAGCCAGGACAAACCAGCCTTTCGGGAAGTGATCTCACAGCTGGAGCTGGATCCCAAGTGCAAAGGCCTGTCCTTTTCTTCCTTCCTGATTCTGCCATTTCAAAGAATCACTCGACTCAAGCTGCTGGTGCAGGTAGAGTTTTGCTCTTCTCTCTCTCACGAAGGACTTCTGGATCACTCCTGGAATTTTCCTTTCCAGCAGCTGGGAATGGGGCTTAGATACAGCCACAATTGACCCTAGAACTGGATGAAGCTTTTCCACAGAGTCAGACATTCACAACTATGGAAAAAGGATTTCAGTCACTCAGAGTCTATCCCTGAATTAGTGTTGAATTTGCCAGGTAGCTTCTACTGGGCGAAAGAGTTGAGGAGGAGCTTTGTCAAGCTGCCAGAAGGGGTAGCAACAGTCCATTAATCCAGCTGCCTGATGGTTAGGATGGTGACACACACATGCAGAGCAGCTGGATGACACAGGGATGCTACACCACGATGGCTTGGACCAGTCAGCCAGTGCTTTGCCACCTTATCTAAATACTGCTGGAGAATATGCTTCTAGGGATGAGGAAACAGCTCAGTCCCAAATGGTCTTATCCCACTGGGATTACCAATAACCGTCTGTTAGTGCCAGCTCTAGTTATTTATTAATTTATTTTTATAAAATAAGAATCTACCTGTTATATTTATCTTAGATATAAGGTCAGATGGGAAGAGGTTTTAAAGAGAAAGAGGAACTAAGAGGTGAGAGACACTGTACGTGTCACCTTTGCTGTAATTAGGCTGATGGACAGAAGTAATTTGCAGGCTAGCAAACTTTACCTCTCTGTGCTCTCATGTTGGGATCAGCATTAACACAGCCTTTTCTCCCCTGCAGAATATTTTGAAGAAAGTGGAAGAGAAATCTGACAGAGAATCCACTGCCCTGGATGCACATAAAGAACTGGAAACAGTAAGTTTGAATAAGTTAATAGAAAGCCATTAAGATTAAACCACCATGCTCATTTCACACACATACATACCCCTGAAAAAATCACCTGCAGACTACATTCTATCTAGGAGCAGTTTCTTTGAATTCCATCACTGTGTTTCAAGAGGTTTTTTTTTCCTAAAGTCTGAAAGATGGACCAATCTACTTGCACTTAAGATTTCAGTGATAGCGAATCCCTTGCTAACAGTAGATGTATGTTTCTGCCATAGGAAAGGGCAGAGAATGTTTTCCTTTAGAGTCTCCAAGAACACAAAATGGTTTTCAGACACCTGAAGGTGATGGATCTGACTGAGAGGTGTGTACAGAGTACAACTGTGTCAGGCTCCTCCAACACAGCACACTTTTTCTTCTGACCTAGAATAACAGCTTCCTAATGAAGTGCACAAGCCAGCTTTTAGCCCTCTTCCCTGAAGCTGCTAGGTAGGTGTGGTATTCAGTTGTGCTAGTTACTGATGTGTACAAAACCCCACAAAGGCAGTGGGATGTTTCCCATCTGGGCTGTTCCTGGTATGGCTTGACAGGATAATACCATATCGGAATGGTCTAGACATAGCTGGCAGCTACATGAGCTGGGACAGTGTTTCAACCCTTCTCCATCAGAAGCTTGGAACATCTCCTGACTCTTGCAGTTCAATACAAGTATTTGAAGTTGAAAACTGTGCTAGAACATCAGCCTGAGGATGGGCCTGCAGTCTCTGACTGAAACACTAGAACAGAGCAGGATCTTGGATTTGCCCTGAACCAGAATTGGAACTGTATGCTTGGAGATCATTAGGGATAAACACAGGGACTTTATCAATGAAGGATGTTCTGCATTGAGTTAGTATTTGCAGAATCCCTCTTGACACATCTGGTAGCCAATTATTTTTCCATTAGTCAGTAGCCTGAGGAAGGCTGTTCCTGTAGCATGCAGATGACTATAGCTGCTGATGGAAAAATGCTGGGTTTGTATTCAGTCATCAGTGACTCACATGATCAGTTTAGTAATTCTTTTGCACAGTTAAACACTTATCTGTAAGTGTTTAAGCTGATACCTAATATCCAGCTAGGTACAGGCATCACAACAGAGACCATCTGATGCTTACTTTTTCTGTAAGTTTGTTTTCTCTCCTTTATTTGAGAGGCAAGAGATGATCACAGTTTCAGTTACTGATATTCTGTTAGATTTTGAGTAGCAGAAACAGAGCACAAAGTGCAGCTTGTTCTCCAATGTAATTTTTCTACCTAGCTAGTTCTCAAGAGAGTTGCTCCTTATGAAACAGGCAGTGGCATCTAGGTTAAGGTCCCTGTAACAGCGTAGTGCTTGCACGTTGGTTGTGGTTTTTCAGTTAAAAGTTTGTATTCAGAACACAGCTGGGCTCTGTATGATGAATGTCTCTTTCCCTAGGACATTTCATAGCCCTGGCATCTAGTGCTACTTGGCAGAACTACAGCATCTGCATTTTTGAAAAAAAATATGTTTGGCTTCATTCTCTCCTTGAAGATGATACTGCAGATGTACCTCATTCCAAGTGTTGGGAACAGGGAAAATGAGATATATGATGTGTCAGATTCTGGAAAACAAGCTGTTCATTTTGCTGTGCAACCAGAAGCACTGTTTTATACTGTCTGGTTCAGTAACGGAATGTAGCCACCTAATATGTCCTCTGACAGTCAGTTTCCACTTGTAACACCTTCTGGGTGTTTGGGAGCTTGTTGATTGTTCAGGTTTTGGGTTTTTTTCCCCCTTCTCTTTTTCATGCACCCATAGTGCTGATAAAAGAACCTGGCTTTGTCAATTCCTGTTACAACAGGGCACTTACCTGATTGTGGTCAGGCCTTTTCATGCTGTCCATCATCACTTACCTGCTTAAGGCCAGCAGAGACAAACCTTTGTGCTCTCTTTCCCCAGGTGGTGAAAGCATGTAATGAAGGTGTCCGGAAGATGAGCCGAACAGAGCAGATGATCAGCATCCAGAAGAAACTAGAATTCAAGATCAAGGTATAAGCACAGGCTGGACAGTTTTGGTTCACTGTCTGCACTTTGCAGACAGCCTCCAAAGGGTCCCCTCCAAAGGGGCTGCTGCAGGCACAGCACCTGTGTGTGTGCGCAATGCACAACTGCTGCAGAGGCTGAGGCAGCACCAAGGCCAGTGTGGTGTGTGCATAGACAGGTGGGACATGTTGGCATCACCTCTCCTGTGCACTGTGCTCCTGCTCCAGCACTCAGGTCTGGATCTTCCTTCTTACCTCCGTTCAAAATGCAGGTCAGCTTTCAGCTGTTATTTTACATACAGAATATGGTAAAGGTAGATGAAAGCTACAAAGCAAAACACTTTAAAACTGAAAAATACCCAGACAAAGACTGTCCCACCATTTTAATTATTTCCTGTACTTATGCATTGTGTACAGTCTCTGAACCTGCTGCTGATCTGTTTCACCTCCACTGAGGGAATTACTACATCAATATTTAGGGGTATCTGATCAGATCTCAGTTATATATACCAGATGATATATATAACTATATATATATATAGTTATTTATTTATATATAGTTATATATATGGTATATATATCTCAGATGTATACCATTAAGTTCCAATGCTGAGTATAAAGTTGTCAGTTCTTTTCTTGAATGCTATAGAGATGCTTCTCAGGTCTGTCTTCTTCACAAACTGTAAGGATCATATTTAGCTTCCAAGCAATCCTTTTATGCACGTGAACAACCAAAACAAAAAACGTTGATTTTTATAGAGCACTTTACCTGTGTGTTGGTGCAACACCACAGTCCACAGGACAGTAGTAGATTAGGGAAGCTACACAGTTGTCTTCACCTGTTGTAAAGCTGAGGCTGTAATGACAGGCAGGAGCTGGTTCATCTCTGGAGCAGATCTGGCTGTAATGACAGGCGGGAGCTGGTTCATTTCTGGAGCAGATCTGCCTTGGGAACTAGCACAGGTAGGGCTCTTCTGGGGAGAAGAGTGCAAGGAGTTGAAAAGAAAGATTGTACCACCATGCATGTGATGAGCACTGGGAGTGAAGGTAGAAAGAGTGACAGTTGTACAGGTATTTTTTAGTATTTCAGTAATTTGGAAGTGTAGTATTCTTCTAGTGCAAGATGTGCTTTGTTCTGGGCTTCTTGGTTTTAGCACAATATGTGTTGACACTCCAGCAGAAATGCTGTGGTAGGTTCGTGGACAGTATCTCCTCCTGACAGGGACAGACCCAACCAGAGGAACCTGTTTAACCTTGGGTTTTTTGTAGCCAAAAGGCCAAATCTGTGGGTTTAAAATTCAGTCTTACTGTTTAGGAAAGTTCAGCCCAGGTGACAGGATCTCTCAGAGAGAGATCAGGGCATAGGCTGTTGTTTCATTCCAGTACTTGGCACTCTAGCATTGCCATCCTTAAATATCTGTCCATCCTCGGGCTCCTGTCCATCCCCTATCCAACTTCTGTCACGCTGTGCTGGGCTGTGTGGATGGCAGAGCACACTGCCCTCTCCTTGCAGCTCTGCTCCAGCCTCTGCAGTGCAAGTTGTGGTGATAGGAGTTCACTACCATTCCTTTTGCATCTCTTGGTGCTTTCAACATCATAACCACTTGACTCCATGGGGTTTTGCTGCTTTCCTAAACTTTGCCATCTTTTCCTCCCTTCTAGTCTGTACCCATCATCTCTCACTCCCGCTGGCTGCTGAAGCAGGGGGAGCTGCAGCAAATGAATGGTCCAAAGACATCGCGAACACTTCGCACCAAGAAACTCTTCAGAGAAATCTATCTGTTCCTTTTCAATGATCTGCTGGTGATTTGCCGGCAAATTCCGGGGTGAGTGCAAAATTTGGGTAGTACACAGGATACTTCATTAGTTCTATTGCCTCAGGTTTATCCAACCTGTGATGCTGTGACCCCATCTGTCCCTCAGGTACAGGCACATCCCTCGGCCTGACACATACACCTCCCTCCAGTAGTCACCTTACCTTTGAGCACAGCTGACTCTTCATGGGTGGCACAGCTCTCTCCAGGTGAAAATTCATGGCCAACAGGAGTTAAACAGATCCCAGGGCAGATCTGCCAGCAGAGTGAATATGCATCCAGCAGTTTCTGCAGAGTGGCAGTGAGTTACATTGGCTGGTGAGCTGACCCTGGAGACCTGTCTTCCTGTCAAGAAGTGATTTTTGACTCATTACTTCCTGAAGAACAGCTCAGATTTAGTCAGTTAAAACCCTAAGAAAGCCGACTAGAAACTCAGAGTAGCAGGGAGGGGTATAAATTTTGGCCCAAGGCCAGTGCTTATATTTGACATGGTGTAACCTGCCTGAGGAGGATGTTGTCGTGCTGAGGACTGTGTCTTGTGCAAGCAGACACTGGTGAAACACAGCAGCAGAGAACAGCATGCCCTTTGTGGCATGAATTAGACCCACGGGTAGGGAGCATCTTGCCCGTCCACTGTTCTAATGAACGTGTCGCCGCAGTGTCTGTACGCTGGGAAATGTTTTGCTTCTGTGGCAACTTGTATCCAGAAAACACAGAGGCACTTCATAAATAGGAATGAATTAAGCCTCACAATCCCCTTTGAGGGAGTGCCATCTGTGTTTTGGACGTGGGGAGCTCAGACAGAGCAAGCAACTTGTTCCAGGCCATGAGGGCTGCCCAGGGCAGAGCACAGAGAGGGTTCCTTGCTTTGCAGTGGGTTTTTATAGCCACATGCTCATTTCATCCCATAGCAGGACACCTTTTCTCCTCCTTCCATGCAGCAGCTCCTGGTCTGTGTCCTCAGTACAGTCCTGGGTGGCTGAACTCAAAGTCTCCTGCAATAACCACAGTTTTTCCTAATCTCTCTAACCTCTCCCAGGGACAAGTACCAAGTATTTGACTCTGCTCCCCGAGGGCTTCTTCGGGTAGAGGAGTTGGAGGATCAGGGGCAGAGTTTGGCCAATGTCTTCATCTTGAGGCTGTTAGAGAACGCAGATGACCGGGAGGCCAGCTACATGCTGAAGGCATCGTCCCAGTGAGTACCAGTCACCCTGCTATCACAGAGTAGTGCTCTCTCCTTACATCCTGCCTTCATGGGGACCAGCTGTCCAGGCTTTCCAAGGATGGGCAGGGGGGGATCCCACTGCTGCAGCTGAGCTGGCCCTACCAACCTCTCTGCCCAGCATAACTCCCTGGAGGCTGAAAGCCCCAAGGCTACTGGTCACCTAGGCAGGTTTCTCTCCTGTACAGTGTATTTGAGGCCTCTGGGGTGGTGGACAGACAGGCAGTCCCTGTTCTGGGACAGAGAGATCAGAAATCAGCCCAGGCACAAGGCCCCAGCTGATTTACAGACTGCAGCATATTCAGAAAGTAAAACCAAGGAGAATATACACTCACACACTCCAGAGGCTCCACTGACTCACAAGAATCATGGCCATACCTGACCAGCCGTGCGGAGCAAAGTGTCTCCTGTTTGTGGGTGAAGGTGGGAGAAAATGCTACTTCTCTGTGTCTCCACAGCCAGTGCCAATCTGGTGCAGCCCTTCTGCAGCTCAGGGCCTCCTTGTCTCCCTGGATACAGATTTTCTGGCTCACTGATTCTTCACTTCAGGCTCCAACAAGCTCAGGCTGGGCAAATGATTCAGCTGTGCTAGCGCTGACCCAATTGTTTTGGAGCAGAGGGCATGGCTTTGTCACTGACCCAAGCATTACCAGGCCCACATTTTCTAGCCACCAGCTAAACAGCTCCTAGAGACAATGCACATCTCCAGGTTGATGTTGTCCGTTGTCAGCGGGCTGGTGTTCATCGTCCATATTCCTTTATGAACACCAGCCCCGGGGTTGCACCTGACTGCCCCTCACCACCACCACAGCATCAGCATCAGGACAACGAGCCCCCAGCACAGTGAGCAGCTGCACCTTCTCCCCAGACAAATGGCTGCAGCTCTGCTGCACTGAAAATAGAGATGTCACTCACACTATGCAGGGCAAGCGCACGTGTGACGTCTGTGAGGCTTGGCTGTGCAGCAAATGATAAACCAGGCCAGGATTTGCTCAGCTCAGGGGAGGCAGTCTCAGGTCCATGCTCTGCATGCTGTCCCATCTTCTAGGTGGCTACAGCAGGTATGTGATCCAGAACATGGCTTGCCAACAGGTCTTGAGCACTGAAATGTGACATACCAACTGCTGAAGGCTGCTGTTTCAGAGATGCAGGAATGATGGAGGTAGTACTGGGCACAGACTGGAAAACAAAACAGTTAGAAGAGATAAGTGGGAGCCAAACAGAGACTCCTGCATCTCTTCTACAGCTCTTGCAACAATGCTGCTCAGTAGCAACTTGCAGCTCATGCCCTGGGTGGGCTCTGCCAGGAGCTGACACTTTATTTGGACACAGCCGGTTGCACCGATAGAACTAGAGTGTGGGTGGGCTCCTTGCAGGCTGAGAAGAGCTGGGCGCTGTGGGCAGATCCATGGAGTCCTGTAAGGATCTGTGTGCAGAGCCAGCATGCAGACAGGGCCACAAGCACAGCAAGACTTTGGGTTTAACCTCTACATGTTATAGCTGCTCTGTGCTCAAGGCCCTTGTCCTGCATCTTCCTGTGTTGTGACCTGCAGGTGTTTCCACTGCTCCTTGACATTGTTCTTCATAGCTGAAGTATAAAGTATTCCCAACCCCACAGATCAACCTGCCAGCATTTGTCCTTTACATCCTCCTTTTAGGCCCCTCTCCTCCCTGAAGACACTCCTATGGCTTTTCATGTGTATCAAGCTCAGGCTTTAAAACAACCTGAGAAGGTAGAAAACTCTGGCTCTCTGGCAGGTGGGAGCACAGCTCGTCCTCCAGGCAGGAGCTGGAGCCTGTGAAGGTGAACTGCCCCATTTCCTCATGGGGCTGAGGGGAGCCAAACCTGGGTCTTCTCCAGCATTTGTGAGATCTTCACCCTCCCAACTGCAGGTCCAGGCTTCGCAGCATGCTGTTCACATACGTCTTTGTTGTCAAGCAAGTGGTACCTTTGGTGTGCTGCAGTGCTCTTCTGCAAGGGAATTAATCAGCTCTGCCCTTTAAATGTTCCTACACAGCAGCTGTGGGAATAGATGGTTCCTGTATCTGCTTATCTCCCTGAAAAACTGCTCCTGTTGACCACCCCAGCGAGGAGCTGCCTTTGCTTGCTACTTCTCAGAGTACTAGGCCCCCCACCTTGCTGCTGGCTCTTGACAACAATGCCAGCAGAGGGACCCTCCCCAGAGAGGGACCGTGCTGCCTGTGGGGGACAGCCAGGGCTGTGCAGCAGGGCTCAGAGCACTGTGTCACATGTGACATCCTAACTGGGGTGTGCAGCAGTGGGGCTCAGCATCACCACCCTGCACCCAGGACCCTGGAGGGACAGGCAGGAAAAGGCTGGGAGGAGGAATGTGAAGTCCAGAACTGGCTGGGCAGAAGAACTAGAGCCCTTACAACTCTTGCATGTTCACAGCTTTGGTTTGTCTCCCCTATCCAGGAGTGAAATGAAGCGCTGGATGATTTCACTAGCCCCAAATCGGAGAACCAAATTTGTTTCATTTACATCCAGACTTGTTGGTAAGAGACACAGCATGGGAGCTGGGAGCTCTTCACCCCTACCCCAGGACACCTTATTCTGCCTGATCTCAGTGCAGCCACATATCTGGGACCTATGCCAAAGCTGAACCCTCTCCCTGGGCTCCCCTCCTTTTCCACCATCAATACCTGCTTGTCTCTGGGCCTGGCCCTGACCTCAACCCCTCCAACCTGGGCTGGGCTATGTCAGCACATTCCCTCCCATCCAGGCTGCCCATGGCTAGCATGGCAGTGGTGACGTGAGCCCGGCTCCCTTCCCAAGAGTTGCTTCCCCAGTACCTGTGGCTGGGGCACTCCCTGGCTTCCCCAGAGGCCCTTACCAGATCAGAGGGACCATGTGCAGAGCTCATGGGGCTACAGCCACCCAATCTGTGCTGTTCTTCAAGGGGCTCCATCCCAGTCCATCCTTCACTCTTGCCCTGTTTCTTGGCAGACTGCCCACAGATCCAGTGTGTCCACCCGTACGTGGCCCAGCAGCCTGATGAGCTCTCCTTAGAACTGGCTGATGTCCTCAACATCTTGGACAAGACAGATGATGGTATGGGAACGGGATGGGGATGGGATGGGGATGGGCTGGGAGTCACTGTGGAAGGATGGCCTTTGCTGCAGGCAGGTAGTTGTGAGTCTCTCCCTCCAGCCAGGGAGAGACTCTGGCATCAGCATCACAGCCAGAGAAGGAAGTTACTGCCTTCTCCTAATAGCCAATCCAGGTTGCCTGAGTTATGACAACACTGGCACAGCCTCCTAGCACCAGCTGTGGGCCATGGTAGAGCTAGCACAGCCACTTCAGATATAAGCCAGTGCTATTCTTACCTTCATGATGCTTCACAGCCACATGGCCCCTTGTAGCTGGTGGTCTCAGTTACATTGGATGTCTGCTGGGGACCACTCCTGTGACTCCAGGGACAGCAGAGGGCACTTGGTGGCAGCAGTGCCTGCTTTCTGCTGGCATCCCTTGAGCCATCTGTCCTCACATGATGCTGCTCAGGTGAGAAGGCCTCCTTGCTGGATGGACAACCTGGGTCTGCTCCAGCACAGGCCTCTGAGTAGCTTCCAGAAAGCTCTGCCAGATCCAATGGCTCTTTCCAGCACAACTGTCCCAGTGCAGGAGCAAGGGCCAGTCCTTCCCCACTTATGCCTGTGTCTGTCTATACTCAGGCTGGATATTTGGGGAACGTCTTCATGACCAGGAGAGGGGCTGGTTCCCCAGTTCTATGGGGGAGGAGATCCTGAACCCCAAAATCCGAGCCCAGAACCTGAAGGAATGTTTCCGGGTGCACAAGTCAGACGACAGTCAGAGAAGAAAACTGGGCAGCAGAAACCGCCAGTGACCACCGGCATCCCCAAGCACCTGGAGTGCCTCAGAGAGGCAGAAGACAGAGGCTGCCAGCTGGGAGGAGGTGGCAGCTGTGGGACACTGTGGGGGGACCTGGTGCACCAGACGAGGCACACAGACCCATGAACAAACAGACTGTCATTCCTAGGCCCTCCGGAAGCACCGATCCTTTCCTGGAGATCAGCGCTTTAAACTGTAAATAACCCTTTTCTAAGTGTTCTGGAAAGCCCCAAAGAGCACGAGCTCCACGGACACTGCCCAAAGGCCACGAGGTGCTGGCCAGATAAGCCACATGTGCTGGCTTGGGCTGGCTCAGGCTGCTTGGGAAGGGCAGTGGCCACAAACATGAGCAATTGATATCACCTGGTTTAAGCATTAAGAGCTCATTGCTACCTTCCAAGTCTGGAGTGCTCTGAACCCAGCATCTCACAGGGGCAGAACCAAGGTCAAGCAGCAGTCTCAACTCTCTCAGAGCTCTGACAACTGACTGGGATGAGCCCCAGAAACTCCACCACCCTAGTCCTACTGTGAAGCTGCTGGGCTCACTCCCACAGGCAGACCTTCGATCTGCTTCCAGTCAAATGCTCTGCAGTGCTCCACACCCAGCTCTTCTCCAGCAGCAGCCCAGCCTGCCAGCCCTAACCCACGTCTCTGCCTGCCCGACAACCTCGAAGCACATCTGGACACTGTCCCATGGCTCAGCCCCCTCCACCACAGCCTTCCTCCTTCTCCAGGGCCACTGCAGAACCCCAGCATCATGTCCTTTCCTGGTTGATCGTGCACTTGTGGTCTTTGCTCCGCCCTGCTGCTGAGGCCAGAGCAGGGGTGGCTGTGCCAGCAGCGTCTCGCACACCACACGAACCACCGGAGCACCAGCACCCCCAGCAGCCACACAGCAGGTGAGTGACCTTAGCTGGGAGCTGCTGTCCTACACGCTCTGGGAGGCCCAGCAACTGCTGCCTGCATGCTTGTAACCCACCCCCACAGCCTCCCTGTACAGGCTCACCTCCATGTATATATGCAAGTTTTGTGGTCAGCAGAGCCAGCTCATCACTCCTTCCAGCTGTGGCACTGAGCAACGCATGAAGCCCTGGGCACAGCACTGAGAGCAGCGTGGGGGACAGACCCACAGCAGCCACCCCTTGTTCAACAGTCCCACACGTGGCTGGGAGCCTCTCAGCTGGGCCCAAGCTGCAGCCAGCATCCATTAGGGAATGAATTATTCGGCACCTTTCTGTAACATGGCAAAGGATTTGTCTTCCAGGCATTGTAGCCTGTGCTGATTTATGCTCCAGCTGTACCACGGCTGTGCTCAGAGAGGGGCCGGAGAGCAGCTGCCAACAGAGCCACACAGAGGCCACGGGCACGGAGAGGAGGAGCACAGCCAGGCCAGCAAGAACATGGGGAGAAAGCAGGACGCTTGGAAGCTGTGAAGGGAGGCTACAGAACTGCTCTTTGGACTATGTGTTGTGTGCAGTTTGAGGCTGAACACAGCTGAGGTGGATTCCAGGGCTGTCCGTACTGACACCACAGCCTTGGGCCAGCCAGCCCAGAGCCAGCACCCAGGACCAAAGTGGTGGGAGCCACAGCAGTGAAGGGGGAAGAAGGCATTCTTTACTCAGGCCCAGATCAGTGGCATCACATTAGCACGTGACAACAGCCAGCAGGGCTGTGCTGCCTTGGCCACCTGTGGGAAGTTCACACTAGCCCGTGGTTCCCAGTCACCAGTCCCTTCCCAGCGTCAGAGCTGGGCCAGGAAGACTTGCAGCCTCCAGTCTGCTGCATTTTGCCGATTTAATGGGGACACCCCAAGCCAGGTCCCTCCAGCAGCACCCCACAGTCATCTTTCTGAGACAACCAAACCTCCAGCTCAGGATCCAAACCTTGCAACATCCACAAATGCACTAGTGCAAACCCCAGAGGAGCTCCAGCTCTAGGAATTGCTTAAAATTACCTGAAAAATCACCACATCTCACAGCATCCAGCTTTGTGGCCCAGCCCAGCACCAGGCCTGCAGCCCCACATGCCTACCTGGCATGTTACTCACAGCACAGAAATGCTCCCTTGCCCATTGGATGTTTCACCAGTCGGCCATAGCCAGGATTCCAGCTCCTCACTGCACTGCTCCAGGGAGAGGGGCTCAGTGCTGCTGTGCCATCCCATCACTCACCACCAAGCCCTGGGATTGCTCCAGCCCCTCCTGCTCTGCTGCGATTCCATAGGACTCCAGACCCCAGGCACAGGCTGTGCCATTTCCACTGAATGGCATCCAGTGTTATTTCCTCAGACCCAGCCCTGCACGCCTCCATCTCAGTGATCTCCAGTGTTGTACAGGGCCAGGCCTGGGGCCCACAAGCACAGGCTGGAGCCCCCCAGCCCTTGCCAGGCTGCCTCAGCGAACTGAGGGGAACTTCTTGTTGTCTGGTTTTTCCGTGTGATAAAATGTAGCTGAGCAAGCCAGCGCCAAAACCCTTGTGTGTCTCCTTCCTCCCCCAGACTGATCACTTCTCTCCTCCCCTGTCCCCTCTGGTGCAATTGGCCCAAATGCAGTGGGTCAGAATGGGGCTGCACATGAACTTGGGGTGGCTTACACCCCTGAACAGCCCTTCCCTAGGAAAGCTGTGCAGGGTGATGCCCAGCACTGTTACCATCACCCAGACTAGTCCCAGAAGGATTCTTTGGAGCTCCCTGCTCAAAGCCACATTCTGCCACAGGTTCCTCCTGAGTGGGGTTGACAGGCCCTGCCCGATCTGTGCCACCCAGGAGGTAGCACACGCACCAAGGGCAATGAGCACTCGATGCATGGCTGCCCAGCACAGGGCCTGCAGTGCTTTTCCCGTATCCTTGGCACCATTTCTCCCAGGGCCCCAGGCAGACAGTTCAGGAGCAGTCGAGGGCTGCAGACAGGCCGGTTGTGTAACAGAAAAATGTTTTATTGAGTTCAGGAGGCCGAGAACTTTCTCAGTGTGATGACAACCAAGGCCACAAGCACAGACGTACCCAGGAGGGAGGCGATGACAATGGCACCAATAGCTCCGGGCCCCAGTGAGCCTGCAGGAAGAGAGAAAAAGGCATGAGGTCAGCAGAGGCAGTGGGGCCTAGATGGGAAGGGCTGCAAGGATCACCCCACACCCAGCATGTCCCCAGGCATCAGGCCACACTCCCATCCCAGAGCTCCCTGCACTGGCCATGTCCCAGGTGTCATCCTGCGCACCTTTGGGCAGGGGGGGCTGCAGCCAGCTACCACCACCTCAGCCAGCTCCCAGTGACAAGGACAGTTGCCACAAAGTGGGTCAGTGGTGCCCAGCTTTCCTGCTAACACTGGGAGAGTTGCTTCGCTTGCAGCAGAACCAGATCTCAGCTGGTGCTTGCTGTCAGTCAGGAGCCACAAGCCAGGAAAGGCACTCAAGCTCCCTGTCCAGGAGCTCCTGTTATACTCTGTCCTGCAGAGCCCTATTCTACACTCAGGGCAGTTTTCTTTTCAAGGCAGGTGCCTGCCATGACAGGTGATGGGGCAGGAAGAGTCTTGGAGCCATCCTGGGGCTGGCAGGAGCTCCACAGCAAGTTTTTCAGCAGGGAAGTTGCCATGAGCAGGCAATAAAGGCAAACCCCCCCTCCCCAGCAGTGTGGCTTTAACCCCTGCCGGGGGATGACAGGCCCACAGGGAGCAAATCTGAGGACATCCCAGGGAGTGAGCCGCGGGCAGTCCCTGTCACGGTCACTCACCGTCCCCGGTGTCCAGCCGGTGCAGGTGGGTGGTGTCCTCGGGCTCCAGCTCGGAGGTGTACGGGGGGAAGGCAGTGGCGTCCGACAGCCGGGCGGTGGCGGTGGCAGCGTCGAAGGGA
Source organism: Calcarius lapponicus (assembly GCA_039654755.1). Classification (NCBI taxonomy): domain Eukaryota; kingdom Metazoa; phylum Chordata; class Aves; order Passeriformes; family Fringillidae; genus Calcarius; species Calcarius lapponicus. The sequence continues at coordinate 19,358,339 of CM077472.1, forward strand.
CCGGCTCCAGAGGGCAGCTCGGGTGGCTCGTTCCAGAGGGTGGGGACTGCGTCCTGCGGGTACTCTGCTGGAAGACAAGCACCCACGGGCACGGGGGGGCCCGGTCAGGCTACTAGTGACAACCACAGCTCAGCAGGTCCCTGGGCTTCAGCTGCCTGCCAGGTGACCTGAGGGCTGAGAACCCCGGTAGGGCAGAGCCCTCCTCCGAGGGGACACCACCTCTGCTCAACAGCCATACCCAGAGCAGCCAAAGGCAACCAACCTAGTGTACTCACAGCACACATGGGACAACACAGAGTGCCCTGACACCCTGCAACCTCTCCTGGTGCACAGACAGGCCCCACATGAACATCCACAGCTGCTTTACTCGTAGATGTCCTTGGGACTGGGCTGGGAAGGGCTGTCACACTGCCAACAGGCAGAGGCCACCAGGCCACCTGTGCTGGCCAAATTCACAGCATCTCAGGGCCCTTTTGTCCTGCACCACCAGCCCATGCAGTGCAGGATGCTGGAGGTGCTGGCACAGCACAGGACATGGCTCCCCCAGACAGGACCCCAGAGCCTTGACTTCCCCCTGCTGCACCCCCGCCATAGCGGGGAGATGAAAGGCAGGCTGGGTTCTGTTTAATGTTACCACTCGTCTCCTGCTATTCCTTCCTGCCGTGGGTCAGAGACCAAGCCAGAGAGCCCTCCCTGTGTGTGGCTCACCAAGCACTCCCTGTCAATGCCCAGCCTTGTTCAGGTGGGCTCTGGCAGGAGCAGGAGACATTCCACAGCTCCCTGCAGAAACCGCTGGGAATGTTGCACTGGGATGGGGAAAAAAGCAGGGGGGAGAAAAACGAACAACATTCACTGCCAGGGCCCTCCTGAACTGACACAATGGTTATCAGGACTGGGGAATAGGGAGTCAAGAGCTGGAGCAAACAGCCCAGGCTCCCTGAGGCAAGGCAGAGGTATCCCAGGGCACCCCAACTCTGGCATGTGAACCTTGGTGTACCAGAGGCACTTGAAGACTTGTCCCAGGCTCTCTGTGGCCCAGGAAGAGAGAATGGCAGCAGCACGTCTTGGCAGTACCAGCCCCGGCTTTAAGTGCCTGCAGCCCTCCTTGCCTCCTGTGGACAGAAGGTGCTGTGGGGGGAGAGCAAAGAATCCTCATTCATGGGCTGCACCACACTTTGTTCTCCCTTAAGATCTCTGCCTGGAACAGGGAGGGCCAAAACACCTTCCCTGAGGGTACAAACCCACTGAGAACTTACTGCAGGGTTTGCATGAGAGTAGCTCCCACCAACACCAGAGCTATGCCACAATCTTGGGAACACAGCAATGTTCTAGACTAGTTTTGAAAGCTCTTTCTACAGGCAGAAAGCTACATCCAGCAAGACAACTGCCAGGTTTAACCCTGACCCAATGAGCATCGACAGAGACAAGTTCCCAGTGTGCAGCCTGTGCCAGCAAGACCCAGGGAGGAACCCAGGCAAAGCTGGGTGTAGCAGAGAACACCATGTCTTCACACACTTGGTACATCCATGGTCTCTGCACCAGAGGTAGCATCTCAGCTCCCCTGTACATGCACACAGAGATTTGTGTTCCACAAGAGCTCCCCACAAACACCCAAGCCTTTGCAGGGCCCTTCCCAACCTGTGCTGCAAAACCAACCAGCAGAGCTGAAGACTCATATTCCCTCCTGTGGCTCTTCCACAAAGTGCCATTTCCAGCGGACCTTAAATCCTGTGGTGTCACAGCCAGAGAATGGAACAAGAGGAAATACAGAATTCAGTGAGAAAAGGTAGTTAACACAGGAGAGAACTGAGCAGAGCTGGGCTATTTAGCTGGCACCAGTGGCATGGGGAAGCTATTGATTTAGCAACAGACCAAACACAGGAAGCCCTGGTTCCAGGCTGCTTTTGTAAGGGAGAAACCCCACACAGAAGAGCCACACTCCAGCCATGACCTTCCTGACTCTGTCAACTCCCCTCAGACCAGAACGAACACTGCCACTGTCCCCACCTGGCAGAGGAACACAGTGCTGGGAGGACAGCGCTGCTTCCTTTCCCAAGAACGTTTTTTTTCTCCAGAGCTGCACATATGCCTTGTGTGTGACATGGGACTGGTGATAGCTCAGATGATCTGTAACAGATGCAGGCACCATCCAGACTGTATGACCTGGGCTGGGTCTTCCCAATCCCTGCTCTCAAAGGGAAGAGGAGGGAGCACTATCTCTTCTAACCATAGTGCAAAGGTCCCACAGGTGCTACCAGACCCAGAGGTGCCAGAAAGTCTCTCCTGTTCTCAGTGCATCTAACTTCTGAAAAATTTCTGGCAGCTCTCTTTAAACAGTGCACAGAGCTCATTTTTGATAGCCAAATACAGAGGAAAGAGTAATTCATTTATGATCGCTGTGATTTATAAAAACTTGGATGGCTGCTGGATATGTATTTTGTTAATTCCCCTCATCCAACTGACACACACTTTCAGTCTGCCCACACAGAAAAGGCAGAATGTGCTTAACATGCATTTGCTGTCCTGAGTTCTTGTGGTTTTACCCTACTGGCACTTCAGCCCAGGGAAACACAACCCCTTTCAGTCAGGTCTGCTGCCTCGGGAACAGTTGTGAGCTCAGAGGCAGCAGCAGAATCCTGCACACACACTGAGTGAAATACCTGCAGCTGAGCCTCCCCAGGAGCCAGGGCTCACTGCTGGTCCCCTTCTCAGCTCCTGCCCCCCTGCCCCTCAGTGCTGCTGGAGCAGGTGCCAAGGGCCCTGCCACAGGCACATGGAGGGGGAACACAAAACAAGAGCCAGGTTCCTCCAGAACCCATTGCTGCAGCTTGGGAGAACATCTGCTCATAACCAGCACTGTTCTCTTCATGTCTCTCCTTTGATTTTCCTCCTAACCTAAAAGCTCATGTCTTCACATGCCTCCTCTCCTCCAGCTGAGAAGCCCAAGCACCCATCCAATTATCCTCATGCATCCAGCAGGTTTCTTTAACAGGCAGAGATTTCACACCTGCTTCCTTGACAGTCCCAGTGAGTGTCAGACACACAGCTGGTGGCTGGGAGTGGCAGATCTCTAATGGACCCACATCAGATGCCACAATCGCATTTCAGTCCCCTGGTAAAAGCAAGAAAAGTGATGTGAAGAAGAGTTTGTGTCAGGTACCAAACCCCAACACATGCACACTCTATTAGTAAGGCCTTATGTCTCCAAGTGAGACATGAGTCATCTGTTGGATAGAATCTGGAGAGATTCTATCTACAGGCAGGGGACCCAGTTCAGGAAGTTCAGTTCTCTGCTCTGCACCTGATGTTTTGGGTGACCACCACAAGTCCTGCTCTTCCCAGGCTCAGTTATTCTGTGCATGAGCAGGAGACCACGATCTAAACATGACCTACAGAAAAAGCTGCACCAGCATGGCCAGGCCTTCCTGCCCACACTGTCACTGTCATTCTGACTGATGAGGGGGACGTGGCCTGTGGGCCTCAACAAATGCCTCAGTGACAGCTCTGGAGCCAGCAGCAGCCCTTCCCAAGGAAAGGACAAGTTGAAGGGAAGCTCCATGGCCGTGGGGCAAGAAACAGCCATCTTCACTTAGCATGTAAAAACAGGGAGGGAGTGCAACCAAGAGCTGGAAACTGAATATCAAAGCAAAGTACTGCACGGCTTCCCTGTTTACCCAACAACTTTGTAGAAATAAGCAAGAAACACACTCAAAATACATCATCCATCACAAGAGCAGATGTTTAATATCTGGGAGAAAGCGATGCATTAGCTGTGCTGCCACCAGTCTCGGGACCAGTGCTACCTCTAGAAAACTCCCATGGCACACTCACATGGTTTGCTTGTCCTGGAGGGACTTGGAGGGGCAGCCAGGGGCACATGGAGGGGCTGCCAGGCTGCTGAGACACACAAGAGACCCACCACTGCCGAGGCTCTGTGCCTCAGTGCCAGCTGCTCCAGAGGGAGGAAAGCCTACAGGCCCTGGCACAAATGAGCTCTTCCCAGCATTAGCTCTGTCTCAGCACTGAAACACAAGCTGAGGGCAACTGTTGCTTTCAGACTAACAGTAAAAGCCTTTTCATGAGAAATACAGTTGGAGAACATGCAATAATCTTACTGGCATTTTACTGGAGATGGAACTGGACAAAATGGACTAAAATTACTAGAGTGTTTTGCAGAAGGCCAGGTGGATGATGGCAGCTCTTCCTGCCCACATGTTAACACTACAAATTCTCTTATTTTAGGGAAATCTCTTTGCTGCACTGTCTTCTTCCTCTCTCCAGCACAGGTTAGTCATAACCGAGGTGAGGAAATGGGAAGAAAAGATCAGTTACCATGAAGAAATACACGATGCATTTTCCAAGTGGTGCAGGGGCCAATGGAACTCCAGACACATGGGCCATAGAGAGATCCAGAGGGGATGATGGCAAAGGCAACTTGACAAAACTGCTACTTCCATGCTTAGAAAGAAGAAGGTGGGGTGAGCTGCCAGCACAGAGATGTGGTAGCCAGTGCCCCAGCTACTCAGTGACTGAAAGGTAAGACTGGAAGAGTGTCTGTAAGTGACAGCCCCAGGGGATGCCAACCAAATCTGAAGGAACCAGACCCTCCCCACAGGCCAACTGTAAGGCCTTAAGGCAGGCAGATGTGATCAGATCACATCATTGTCCCTGAAGGTTACTTGCCAGTGGCCAATAGTCTTCTTCACACAAGCTGACTTCAGAACCTCATCATCCTCACTGTCCACCTCCAACCAAGCTCCTTACTCAGGAGTCAATACGAGCATCAGAAACCTGTAAGGAGTGTTGGAGCAAAGCAAGGCTGAATAACAGCTCACAAAGTCCTGGTTCAAGTGTGGACAGATCTGCTGGAACATCTACATCTTTTCCTGAAATCTGCCAAACAAAACCTATTTACTGCTATCCATGTTCTAGAACTTAAGCTTTAAAAAATTTCCTAATAAACTTTGTTTCTCCTGTAGTTGAAAAAAAAGACACACAAGCTGCTACAGAAAGATGTTCTTGGTCAAGGTGTTTTCCTGTGTCTTTTCCTTTAGTGTGTGTGCTCTGTTGCTTTTTTCCCCCCAGGCTCATTCAGATGTGCTACTGCAGTAAAACATATTTCCACATTAGCTCAAAACAAGCTCAGGAGCCCACATGCGAGTTTAAATACCAAATATACACACAATTCAGAAGCCAGTGCCTTGCAAAGGCTTTGTACCAACTTGTACCTCATTTGGGGCTCTGAATCCATTACAGGAATTGAAACTGGGTTTGCTGATAGGAAAAATAAATCAGCTCTTCACAATCGTCCTGTGCTCTAGGCCTACCTGCCACTTGGGTTTGGAGAAAGAGGAAATGGAGAAGGCGAAGGTTTGTCACAGGTCCTTGAGCTGGCTGTTTCCTGTTGGATCCAGATGATGTGGACAAAGGGGGTTAAAGATGTGCTTGGTTTTTTTACAAATGTGTTGTTGGAAAGAGCTCAGTAACTTGGAGAAGTTCACACTTTCACCAGTCGCAGAGCCCTGACCATGCTGTCCAGGAAATCAGACCAGTGAGCAAACAGCCAACAGGGAGAGGAGACTCATCCTGGGCCTGGGGGCTGCATGACCCCATGGTCAGCCCTCTCCAGCTCCTGCTCACTCTGCAGGGCTCTGCTGGGGACAGTCAGAGGTGCTGAGACGAAAGGGCAGGGGCTGGTGAACTCTGAGGCCAGCAAGGGGCTGTCCAGCCCCAGGTGGCCACGGCAGGCACAGGGCCAGGGCTGGGCTGAAAGGAGCCCTTGAGCAGCAGCACAAAGGGCAGCCTGTGGAGGGCAAGGCCAGAAGCTCCTGTGTGCAGCAAGGCAGAGCTGCGGTTCTGATGGATACTGAGTAAACTTGTTTACAGAAAGGCAGGGCTGTGTGTGTATGTGCTGAGACCAGAGGGCCGTCTGTGTGCCCTTCCCCTCTTTGTCTGCACCAGGCCGGAAATTTCCTTTTCTAATGGAGTAAAAGGCAGAAAAAGTTCCACTGATCCTCACAGCACCTGTACTGGGGGCAGGAACTCTCCATGCAGCAGAGAATCATTCTGCTCCTGGGGTGGCTTACTGTCCAGGCTGGTTCCCTCCTGTCCTCTCTGAGGGAGCAGGGAACACCCTGTTTGAGGCCTTATGTCTCTGAAGCACTGCAGAGAAAGCACAGAATCTCTCCTACACCCCAAGATCTGAATGTTGCACTCCCCAGTACAAAGCCCTTCAAGCCTCATTGCGTGAGCACAGCTCACCCATATAAGGATCAAGTGAACTTGGGAGTGCATCACAGGAGCAAAGTGACACAGGGAGGCAGCACCAGGCACAAACCACAGCTGCAATGCCAGAGCAAGCACATGGAAAAGCTGGCAAGGAGGGGGGCCAGAGCAAATGCACCAAATATTGGAAATTCAAAACAGCATAGAAGAGATCCCAGCTTGGAGATGAAGCAGATTGAATTCTCACTGGAAATCAATCACTTCCTGCAGAGTGAAATACTGCTAATGATTAAGAAAAGACCTTGCCTGGTATGGGGGAAGAGCATGGCCAGTGCTTCTGAGAGCAAGAGCAAGGCACAAACTGAAACTGTGCTAAAATGATTAATGTTCCACTGCACAAAAAAAAGTTCATGGTTTGAGAAGGAAAGTATCCACTTTTTAGTGCTCATTTCTTAGTTACTTTGAAGGTTTCCCTTCAAAGAAGGTGTCCTAGGAGGAGAAGATACCAGCTGCACTAATTCTGCTCCTCCACCCACAGATGTTCCAGCCAAGCACAGCGGTGAATTTCCCTACCCATATGAAATCTCCTTTAAAAAGAATTCCATAATTTGATCTGCTAGACAGCTGGCCAGATCTCCCTGCGAGGCAAGATGCTCAGAAGAAACTGGGAGAGAACTGCAAAACAACATTGCTCCAGGTCTTGGAAGGCAGGACAGAAATCCAGGAAAACAAATGCTGTGCCTGTTAGCTTGCCCCCACTCATCTCTTTGAGGGAAAGGCTTTGGGGGAAGCAATTCCCCATAAGAGTTTCCACCTGTGTGCTCAGAGCCCATCAGTGCAGGGGGTTTGGCAGTCAGTTTTTTCCCAGTTGTAAAACCCACCTCAGACCTGCAGCCTTTGAAGCTGAGCCCCCGGCTCCCTGCAGCCAGCACAGCTCTGCTGAAGGCAGGAGCAGATAAAGCTGAAATTAATAACAATCCCCAGAATAACAGTGCCTTACACAACAGGCATCTCTCCCATTCTTCTTCCCATCACCTCACTGCAAGCCAGAGCCAGGCACCTTTCCAGCACTGCCCTGGTACCCCAGCTCCAGAGCAACCCCATAAGGATGCACACCTTGGCTTTGGACTGGGGTTTTCATGGACACTTCCCTGGTTCTGCCTAAAGCAGCTGCTGTGCTCTGCTACAGGAGGGAGCACAGAAGGAACCAGGAACTGGCACACAGGCTTTAGCCAAAGAAAAATGTTTCTTTCCAAAACTGTAACTTCTTCCTGCTATGAAAAGCTGAGGAACAGCCTGTCCCACCAATGCTCATAATAGGCGCTGCTGCCATTCTGCTTAGGAAAAGTTAAAGGATTTTCTCCACTGAAAATATCTTCTTGCTCATCAGCAGCCACCAAAGCTAGTTTCCCCTAATCAATTATAATTCAACACATATTTAGGGATGTTTTCAGGGAAGGGAGAAGAGAGAGGGGCAGTGTAGGAAAGGATCTCTCATGCTTTTGGGCTTTAAATGCAAACAAAGCTCCTTACCTGCCAGCACAGCAGGGACCAGGATGCTGCACAGCGTTAGCAGGACCAGGCGAAGGACTCTGTGGTAGGGCATGGCTTCCCTCAGGAAAAGCATCAGCAGGAATCCTTAAAACTCTTCAAAGCACAAACAACTCAGAAATTTCACTGGTATAATAAAAATTCAGTTTAGTCAGGTAAAAAAAAAAGAAAAAAGTCCTTCACAAGAGCAGCTGTGCAGAGAGAGTGCAAAGCCCAGCAGAGCCTCCCTCTCTCTGGCTCCAGGAGCACACCTCCTCCCAAAGGCAGCTCCACCCTCCCAAACTTGTGCCTAAAACCCCATAGGCAGCCAAGCAGAGCCATCAGGACCCTGCCAGGTCAGTGCACACACAAGCAGTTGTTGGTGAGCCCTTCCCAGAGGCCACGAGGATGCTCCTGGAATGCCTTCCCTGGGGTTGGCCATCCCGAGGCACAGGAAATAACACAGGAGCCATTGGGGCAGCTCAGCCCAAGAGCAAGCAGCCCAATTGAGGGCTGTGCTCTCCTCACGGTGCAGGGTGGCAGGGCATTGCAGGGTGGGGAGAGCAAACAACAAGGGCCTCAATCTTCTGAGGCTAAAATGCTCTGACACAGAGCCAGAGCAGCTCCATAGCATCCTTGTTCCTGGGTGGAATACTCACAGAGCTGGCCTGGGAGCCATGGGTGGTCTCAGAACTGCTGTCAAAGTCTCCAAGCGTTCCAGGAGTCGCCTTTGGCAGGCAATGCCAGCATCCTCCTCAGATCCCAACTCCTCAGGCACCACCTCCTCCTGCCAGCCTCTGCCACTGTGTCCCTGCCTGCCTCAGGGGCTCAGGACAGTTCACAGCACAGAAAACTCAGGTTTGCTTCAAATCACATTTGCAGCAACAAACAATGGCGAATGGATGAGGTGTATAAAAAGGGGGACGCTTCAGCTGATTGTCACAGAAGTAGTTTCATTAGTATTTTGGAGCTGATATGATGATGAATACTTCATGGTTTCCCATCATGTAATGAATACATAAACACCTCCAATGTCAGTTCTTTATGCTCTGGAAATATGACACAAGTATTTAAGTCTTAAATTTTAGATTCAGATTTTTCTGCAGCAATTGCTTTGCTTTTTGGAGCCCCTATTTTCCCCATCCCTACTGAGCTAAATGACTCTTGCTATAGAAAAGGGCCCTATTTGTCACAGAAGGTGACAAGGCAGTCACCTGAGTGCACAATCTGCACATGCCACCACCTTACCTTTATAGGAACACAGAAACCAGAGTATTTATGTTCATAATACTGTGTTATCTTCCCTACTGGTCCATTATCTACAAATTCTCAGGAGCCAAGTGAGGTCCTCAAAGTTTGACAAATTATTGCACATTTTCCCTACTTGCATTTTGGCATTTTCATTTAGCAATCAAGAAGCTGTTTCTTTCCTGCCGAGCTCAAAACTAACACACATTTGTGTACTTGTAACATGGTGTAGAGCAGTCCAAAATTAGCTTGCAGAAATTAGATCATACCACTAAAAAACCAGAAAGCAATTATGAACCACACACTTTATATGCTAAAAAGAGAAGATATTAAAACAAAGTCAGGTTATCATCCTAAACATCAACTGTTCTCTCAGACATCAGCTGAACATCATGCAAGGCTACTGTGTAAGTTAGGCCTTAGCATACTTATTTTCCATGGTCAGGTGAATGGCAGGACATTTACCATTACCTTTACTGGGATTTTCCACACAAAAACAAGTATCAAAAAAGGAAACTAAGTCTAAAAAGAGAAACTGACGAGGTTACCATGTGGATTTTAGTCTGAGGGGAGAAATAAAACACCTTATTTAGGGCAGTGCACTGGAGTGCACGGGGTGGGCACCGACTGGCAAAGGAGGCTCCGTGGCCAAGTGTTTGTGTTAAGAGCAAACCAGCCATGGCTTGATCTCCCCTGCATAAACAGCACCGGCATGAATGCACATGTTTCTCTACGGACAGCAGAGGAAAATTAAAGCTTTCTTGTTAGAAATTTCCAATATCAACTTACTGGTGTTTATTTGAACTCTAAAATTATCAAGTAGAAAAACCAACCAGTATTCCTCACCAGGGAAGAAATAAAGCAGCAGCTGTTGTTCCACATCCTGTGTATTTGCTTGTTGTTTCTTGATGAAAACTGATGCAAGTCGAGTTTGGGTGGATTTTAGCACCAGGAATTATCTCAATACTCAGCTTTGACAAAAGCAAGCAGAAAGTTTTCTCTCAGATATAATACAACCAGGTTTTATTTAAGTTCTCTCTTTTTTTTTCCCCCCCACACTGGCAAAAGTTCAGAGGGAGTTTAAAGTTTTGTAAACATTTTAACTACCCCTCTTCCCCCTTTTATGAATTTACAAAGCAAAGGAGACAGGGAGACCAGATTTGCAACAGTTCCAAGTCTCTCCATGCTATCAGATCCAAAAACTATATACAAGTCTGCAGCAGTCTCTGTATAGTTACTGTACATGTTTGGGGACGGGGGAAGAGAGAGGAGGAGGAGGGGAAGGTGACCCCAAAAAATGAATAAACCAAACAAAATAAAATCCAAAGCCAAACTGCTCTTGAGCAACTCAAACTGTTTTCTTTAGGCAGTGATGACAGAATAACAGACACCTTTATACAACTCCACCAAAACTGCAGCATATCTCCCTTCGCAGGTTACACCCCTCTGGGGACGGGAGATGGGACCAGGGGGTTCAAACTAAGTGCATTTGGCAGTTTTCCTTCTCTGTCCTTTGTGGTGTGTGTGGGGTGGGTGGGTGGGTACGTGGAGCAGGGAAGGTGGTGTTAATCTTTCGGTGAGAGAGGAAGGTTATGACTCCATAAACACTTAGAGGTTATGGATCCCAGTGAAGGTGCGTGAAGTACTTTTAAGGTGTAGAAGATAAGCAGGGCCATCATTGCACAAAGCTTCGTCCTCCAGTGTCTCTCTCCGTGACGAAAGGGCATCTCTGCTCGATACCTAAGCACTGCTTCAAGTGACAGCCAGCTGAGGCTGCTGGCACGTCTCTGAAAGCCAGGGTCCACCCTCTCCAGAGACTACAGATCCACACTGTAAAGATCCCACTGTCTCTTAAACGAGACAAATTTGCAGGAAAAGAGCTCAAAATAAACTGGTCCTAACCCTCTGAAGGTAGCACTTATGGGGTAAATTCAGCCTGAAAGAAGAGATGCCACCCCCCTTTTTCCAGAGCAGAAGTCCCCACTTGTCCAGGAAGGCTGGAGAATGCCGACGGGAACTCCACCAGCTTCAGCATCACCACCTAATGAAGACAGACTCGAGCTTTCCCTCCAAAAATTATGTGCTGAGAAGGGCTGGCAGGGGGTGTGCAACTTCAAACCAACCCAAGCTAAACTGTGCCCACTACCGCCCCTCTCCTGTTGCCAGTTTCTAAGGGTAGCTTATGAATGCAACTCCTGGCCAGGAGAGCACCTCTTGCCCTGATGGAGCAGCCAAGTCAGTATCTGTGTGGCATTTTGGTTTTGACCAACATCTGTTAACCACAAACTCTCTCTCAATCTCTCTCTCTCTCTCTCCATATGACTGCACGTGTTGGATGTGGTAAGAGTAACCAGGAGAAGGAAGCAATGCTTTGCAGAATCCCAATTGATTTTTTTTTTCCAGGTATGTCAGCAGAATGAATCACAGCACAGTGAAAGCTTGCTGCCCAATTCAGCCTTGTTGTGAACAAAGCCTAACTCCCACCCTCCCGGGACTCTGAGCAAAGTCCACTCGAGTGGGCTGACAGTAGGAACAACGCCTGTGCAGTCCTGGGCAGAAAGGGTTTGCTGGGGCCAGAGGAAGCAGCCTGAGATGATTGATCCTGTGATTCACTGCGAGGCAAAGAACAACACAAGGTGGAGAGTACGGTGTCCAAACAGAGAATCCATGGTTAACAGATGCAGGAAAAGCCAGTTGATTTGCACATGCTCAGTAGTCTTCCAAAGTCTCTATTTCTCCCATATTGAGCCGCTCTGATGAAGCATTCACTGAAAACCCTGTGAATCAAGAAGAAGTGGTGTTAAAAATCTAGTTGTGGCATAGTGTACTTGATACAAAACATCTGTTAAATGCAGTATCATACATAAGAGAATCTAGGGGTAATTCAGTAAGGCTACAGACGCACTCACCCAAACTGGCTGATTTTTTCCTTAATAAAGATAATCAACTGTATATTTAGACAAGCATCATTTGGTCTTTAAAGCCAGATCAGAAGACTTTTCAAGTTCCATTTAAAAGATGTTACCTGCAGAGCTAGTACAAGGCACACCTACACATGGTGGCAACTGCAACATCTCAAAAGGGAATGTGTTTAAGTCAACTGGCTCTTGGAAGTGCCTGTCAACGCCATACTTACATGGTCTGAGAGGAAGAAATGGGCATTCTGAAAACTTGGAATCAAACATGGAATTATGCTCCCACGCCTCAGGAGCTGTGAGCAATTTCACCCTTTACTTTAAAGTCTCAATGCATGTACCTATGAAATCTAGTAGCAATTACATCTACTTCCATGCTCTTTTACAAACTTCCAACTCAGGAGTAAAAGGTGAAAATGTACAAAGTTACCCAGGGCCATGCAGGTGGCTCAAGATGCACCCAAACTTCTACCCAACCTTTTAGCCATACGTGTTGAGGACATGATGCACATGAGAAAAGAAGTGTGAGGAAGACTGAAAACACTTTCAGCAAGTAAACAAATCCAATAAATCAAATGCAGCTTTCCTACTGAAATCCCTTTTTTAAAGGTGTACAAACCTCATCTGGAATACGAGAACAAGGAAAGTTTCACTGCGTAAGGCTACTAAACACAAAGTTGAACTTCAGTGCCTTGAGAGTGCTACATTGGTTTGCTCTGTGCTAGACAACCAACTGCCTTCCACTTTGAGAGATGAGAAATGCTCTGTTCAGGAGGTTTAGGAAAATTGTTCTGGCTCCCTCACGTGGCAGTGTGGCCTAAAAGCATCTGAAATTATTTTTTAAGAGAGTGAGTGTATGCATTTTTAAAAAGCTGCATGGGCTACTTCCCTTCCAGTTGAAACTTCTAAATTGTATTTAATGACTTCCTCTTCACATTACACAAGTTGTTTTTTTAATATATTCAACTCAGTACCCAGTGGGTGGGGGCACCTTGGGGTGGCATAAGTCAGGATTCCACAGACAAGTTCCATACACACCAGTGCAGAAATCACTGATTTAGCTGAAGTACTGACTTTAGTGAGACCAAAACCAGAAGAAAGACAAAAACCAAAGGCAGGGCTCTGCTAGAGCCTTAGAAAAGCAGTGACTTCAGGTGGACAATACCAATACCTGCTTCTACAGCAACTGGGCTCAGCAGAAGCAGCATAAAAAAGCCTGGCCTAGTGTAGTACCCTGGTTTTGCCTCTGTCACACAGGGCACAAACACAGACATTTATTCCACAAGAACACAACAGTGACCTGTCACCCCACAGTGTCCATGCACTCACACAATAGCCTTATACTTAGCAGTACTTAAAAGCTACTTCAAAGAAACTTTTCCATGAAGCGCTACAGGGGATGGTTAAAACCAGCCTCACATAAAAATTAAGACACAGAACATAATAAATAAATAAAGGACTGATAATGAGGTCATCATCTCCATGGTCTCCAACTGAAAATCTGTGACCACTTCAACCTTTGCTGTGTTTTCTGACTAGGATAGAGGTTATCTCCTGGAAAAAGGTGGCAAGGCAAAGGCAGCCTCAGAAAGCTGCTCCTCATAAAGAAAGGAAAACATGTTTTTCTTCAAAGAACAAATCAGCATTAAAGCAATAAAATAGCCATAGGTCAACTTAAAGGAGAAAATGGAATTTAACTGAAACCCCTGAACTACTTAAGAGGTTTCCAGGTAATAAGTGAGGCATCAAAGAGGCCATTACATGAGGGAAAGTTCAACAAAAGTTTTCCATGAGACTGATACAGAATTTTTCAAATCATTAAACAAATAATAGTATTGAAAAGATTCTAAAGACATTCCAACTTTTCTACTCAAATTCAATATTACCATTTAAGGTCAATAAGAATCCTCTACGTTCCCCAAAGCAAACCACCACTACCAAGTTAAACATTAATTTTTAAAAACTGAAACAGACCTAACAAGCTGGGATCTGCTCGAACCATTTTCTGTTTCTTCTTTTTCTTCCCGCTCTGCACAGCCTCAAAGTTGGACTGCTGGTTGTTGCTCTGATTGGTCTGAAAGACTGAATGTAGTGAACTGTGGTTCATCCCCCACACTGAATCCTAGAGAACAAATTAAGGACAAGATTACAGAGCACAGTGAAGTCTGGTTTATTTTTACAGAAAATATTTAGAGAGCCCAAAGCACTTCCTATATCCATGTGGCAACACTAGCTACCGGTATATCCACCTCATCTTCCCAGAGCATTTCCCAGAACACCATGCAAAAACACTCTGATCTACAGTTGGTAGACTTTGTAACTGTTAAGTTACAAAGGAAACTTGATCCTGTGGTAAAAACGGGAAAGCTGCTTTACTGTCTGCACTTGCCAGGACACAGATGAATCCAGCAGGTGCTGCCTGCAGCCTCACACAGCCCCAGGGAGAGCAGAGGCTCCCGTACCTGCTGTTGCTGCTGTTGCCGCTGCTGACTGGCTTTCTGTTTGGCACGGCGCTCGAGGAACTGCTTGGCAAACTCCTTGGCCTCAGGAGTATCTCCAAGGTAGGCTCGGATGTAGTCATGGACCTCATAGGGAGACTCCACTTCCTTCAGGAAAGAAACAAACGTGGGAACTGCAAGAAGAAGGCAGACCATGAGTGAGTGCATGTTGATAGCAAACACACACATGCAATAAACATCAGTGTCAATTTCTGTGTCAAATATTTGCTGGTCTAGTAGCTGACCCTTGCCAGTTTCCCACAATAAAGCCCTATCATGCAATGTAGGATGGAACTGGATTCTCATCTATCTGCCAGATAATGCTTCCATGACTACCAGAAATCCTCAGGAGGGCTCTGGCTGACAGACTTCAGAACTTTTTTCAAATTCTACTGATTTGCTATAGTTAGGACAATGAAAACCTAAAAGAAGATCCAGCCAGTTCCTCTAGCCACTATTTAATGATGTCCTTTTGCTGAGTGCATTGGAAACATTGGTTTAATATCACTACAGTCCCTCAGAACTACTCTGTCAGGAAACAGAACAGATATTGCTCCCTCCCTTTCTTTCCATCTCTTACCATCTAAGTTGTTGGCTGTGTTGAGTGCATGAAGCATCTGTTCACACCACTGAGTGAATCCATCCTGGGCTTTATTAACCCCCTGGAACAATTTCAACAGCTTCTCTTCTTCTTCTACCTTCTTGTTTTGTCTACTTGTAATACCTACAGATTTACTGAGGTAAAGAAAATGCATATAATTAGATTATCAGTTACCAGGCTTACCCACTGTACCATATACAGTACAGTGTTGTAAGACTATTTTACAAGACACAAACACTGTTTAAGAACAATTTTCTAAGCAGGTGACAAAACGAGCTCTGAATGGTCACCTATTAGCTATTTTTATTGTCAAAACAGACCCCAAATGACACAGAGAAAAAAAAAGAAAACACATGATGTTCTAACTGCTAAGTGATCAGGCCAGGAGTAGGAGTATTTCTTTGCAAAAGCTCCTTCCCCAGTTCCTACCTGAGGCTGGCATTGCTTTTGTTTTTATTGGTCGAGTTACGAGGTCCCACTTCCTTCACTGCATCATCCCAGAAACCCATGTTTGAGTTTTTGGTATCAGCATTGCTCCAGATGCTACTGACTAGGTCAGATGCCCACTGGTTGCTGGGATTCGTGTTTAGAGAGCCCCACACTGAATTCCCAATGCTGGTGTGCAGGTTAGAGTGCTGTTGAGACATAACAAAGAGATGCTGGTTATTAGCACAGACCCAGCAGAAAAGACATGAACAGACAGAGGGAACTGGCCCAGCTGCCTTCCTCCATGTAGTGATTACATAAATAAACGTACCGTGGTATTTCTGACTCTGTTCGGCTGCTGGTGCTGCTGTTGCTGCTGTTTCTGCATCTGCCTTGCCTCTTCCTGCTGTATCTCCAGCAGGGACTTGGTGGTACCTGTTGGTTTGGTGACATTACCCCAGCCTGACAGTTTTTGCTGCTGTTGCTGCTGCTGTTGCTGGAGGGCCTTCATTAGCTCACGCTGCTGACGCCTTTGCTGTTGCATGCAAGACAAAAGTGCTTCTGAATACTTTCATATGACCATTACTATTCAAAAGTCTAACTTGGAAACTGGTTTTAAACAGCATTCACTTTCTTCTGGAGAAGCCTGGCTGCCCTGTTGTTGTTCTGAGCCATTACTGTTCCTCCAAAAAGGGAGACATTAGGTAACCAGTAAATAAAAATTGTTTATTAGCCTTGGACAGACTAAATTTATCAAATCATTCCTGCAGTCAACTTCTTGGAAAATGACCTTCTCTCCTACCATCACGTGCTCCCCCCCAGCCCACCCTCCCTTTAACTACCCTGGTCTTGTGAATAACTTCAAACATGTTAGAATACAGATGTGAAATAATTGTATACTGTTTTGTGAACATTTTACACTCCCAGAGTGTAATATGTTTTCCCTTCTTTCAGATTCTTATACTAAGAAGTGATAAAACATTTCACACAAGTGCTTACTGAACCTATGCCTGAAGGACAGGATTTTGAGTTATGCCATTTCAAAAAAACATTCCTCATCCTCACCATTCCTTCTAATAACTGAAGTGACAGCTAAGCAGTCCCACAGCTGAGTCCCCTCTAACAAGTTGCACTCCACTGCTCTCAGTGTTTACCTCTTCTCGGAGCTGCCGTTCTCGTTCTTCTTCTAACTTTTGGATTTCAGCCAATGACAGTGTGGTCTGGGATTGACAAGCTCCTGAATTTGATTGCTGACCCCATGTCGAAGATGAAGGGAGCTGGGCCAAAACAGTTATCATCAGGAATTACAAAACATTTGAGAACACTGCTGGAGTATAATCAGGAAAGAAACTGCATAAACCCAGGGGAAAAGAAAGGCCACCTTTAAAGTTTAACAAAACCCTAGAAAGTACAAAATGGTATAATAATAAAGTATGAAACGATAGAAAATATAGACTATACATTCTTTGAATTGCCCTCTGATGTATCAGTCTTTGACACAGTATCAAGACTAATGTAACACATCATTACCTGAAAAAAAGCAATCCATTTAGACTTCAAACACTTTTAAGAATTCCAAGCTTTAGAAAGTTCGCACTGGCTCTTGCTCATTGTGGCAAAAAAACCATATGTGCCCATGTGTGACGCCTTCCCAGTGTGCTTCCACTGACAGAACACTTTCGGTTTTAAATTTGTAACTTCTCTTCCTTCTCTCATCAACTCTTTACCCTCTTCCCTCTGCAGACAGCTCATCCATCCCTGCTCTGCCCGAGCTACCACAGAGCACCCTGAATGCAGCTGTGCCTTTACTTCCCACGCTGAGCTGAGACAAAGTAAAACTGCAGGAACAGCTCACCTTCATTTGTGCAAGTTGCTGCTGTTGCTGCTGCTGCTGCAGCCGCCGTAAAGCCTCCTGCTGCTGCTGCCTCTGCCTCATGATCTCCTTCTGGCGCTGGAGTTCCAGCTCCTTGCGCTTCCGCTCCTCCTCCTCCAGCCGCTGCCGCGCCGCCTCCTCCTCCATGCGCAGCCGGCTCTCCTCCAGCCGCCGCTGAGCCTCCTCCTCCTCACGCGCCCACTTGGCGGCCTCCTCTTCCTTCCCAGGACACAGAAAGGAATAAGGTCTGAGGAGACTTCACAGAATTTATAATACTCAACTCTGTGGCACTGATATTCTGGCAGAACAGAGAGGGCCCATGTTATTCTGAAGGCAATACAAGGTTAGAGGAAGTCCTTGTAGTTGTTATGTGCTCCTACCCATCGTGAGCACACTCAAAACACACCAGGCAACAGTGTGGAAGGTGCTTTGTGTAAGTAACCTCACTCCTGGGTAACAGCAGTTGTAGTACTTTGATTTGGAGACTGTGCAGTGGTGGTACAAGTGTCTCTGAGTTTTCTTGAGTAACTTTTAGGGATACACTTATGAGAAGGGGAGCTTTCCCTTGGGGTATTGCAGATCTCTGAGTCTGTGCCTGTTTCCAGCTCCCTACCTTCATGTTTAAGTAGACCCAGAGAGCTGAGGTGTCAGGGAATGGGCTGGACTCGATCATGAAGGTCTCTTGCAACCTGATGATTCTGTGATCTGTAATCTGTGCTGTCTGGGTTGTTCATTTACCTTTACATTTCTCAGTAATATATTCTATATTCCCTAAAAATAAATGTTTCCCATTGCTCCACCAAAGAACTTGGAAGAGAATGGCATCTCCCTAATTCACACCAGCTCATTTCTTATTATTTCCCTTCTAGTAGTTACATACCTTTCAGTCTGAGCTTCTGCCTGCTTATACTACTTACAGTACCACCACATTTTCAGTGGAATAAACTTGGCAAAACAACAGGAATGAAAAGACAGGTGACAAAAATGGAGATATTTACTGCTGTTATTCAACAGCACAGTTCCAGAGAAGACACTTCCGCTAACAAATTACAGAAATGGTGATGGACATCTTACAAGGGAGAACCCTGAAAAGGCATTTTTAAATACTACCTGTGAATTCTGAAATGGACTTGGAAGTTTTGGAAGTTAATGTGAAACCAATTAGTCTGACCAAAGGACTGTGAGAGTATCAATTAGGGGACTGGAAGCTCAAGTTCCCTGATAGGGACTTCTAATACTGACCCCAGGGAGAAAAAAATCCCGTTAATAAGAACGAAAAGGAAAGGAAAATGTTGAAACTCTGGTAGTGTATATAGACTTGGCATTGCACATAAAAACTGCCAAAAGTGATCAATTCAGATGACACTGAAGATAACAAAGTAAAGGCCCAGAGAGTGCTAATTCAAAACAATCTGTTATTCCAATACTGTACCTTGCCTCAAAAACAAGTACAAACACTGTGCTGCAAAGCCATTTTAAGGCTAAATTTGAAAGGAGAACACTCACTCCCATCCAAATCTCTTTACTAAGGGTGTATTAGATTCTGATTGTTTTGTCTGAAGTCAGGATACAGGTAAACAACCTTTTTTCACTCGACATGGTCTGCAAGCTCTGCTTTCTTTGACAAAACCTAATTTGACCTCTCAAGCACTCCTGAAAGTTTCAAAGCCTGTTTGTTGTGGCAGCCTCCATAATTAAACAGAAGAGGTCCCTTTTGTCATCTTTCACCTGTTTACGAATTAACTCCTCTCGCTGACGTCTTTCCTCCTCCTCTCTTCTTCTCTCCTCCAATCTCCTAAGTGCTTCCTCCTGTTGCTGCCTCTCCTCTTCCTCCCGCTGCCGCCTTAGTGCAATTTCCTGCTCTCGTTGTCGCCTGAGGGCCTCCTCCTGGAGTTGGGAACAAAATGTCAGTCTATAAATGCCATTTTATCAACAAACAACATCAGAACACATATCACAGCATTGTCTGGCCAAATAAGTAGCCTCAAGAAAAGCTCCCTAGCTCCAAACTAAGCTCTACCAAAACAGTGCATTAAGCACAACAAACCCATATGGAGTTCTGATGCAATGTGCATCTCCTACATAAATAATTTCAATGAAAAACAGAAGACATTAATTGCCCATCTTTGGTTTTAAAAATAATGGTCTTGAGAATGACAACAAAAGGTAAGACTTTTTTCACTATGCAGCACTAACTGTTGAACATTAGATCTACAAATATTCCAAAGTGTGGGTATCATTAATTCCTTCTGGGGGGGCTGTCAGCTGTAAGTTGGAAGCTTTTCCTACTTACAGGAGTTTCTGAATAGTGACTGTTCAAGAGCACTACAAAACTCAAACCACATCTCCAGATACCAAAAAGAAGCTGATGCAGCCCAGTGCACTGAAGGACAGTTACTTTTGAAGTCTCAAGGGTTTTGACTGGACTTTCCCTATACTATTTAAATATTATGGGTAACAAGAGGTCTCTTAGGGGCTTTGATTTTTGATTATCCCTAAATTATTTAAATAACTTCAAATAACTTATATATTCTGTTTTCCAAGTACTAAAATTATTTACTTAACCTAAAAATTAAATATTAGCGCCCTTTCCTATCAACATAAACAGACATTTTTCCATTCTGCTATTTGGACTTTTTTTGAGGAATAGGGGACAAGCAGCTTCCTGTATATTGTTAAATGGGATTCCACCTGGGGACCTCTTCCACCAGTTTTGACTTTCCCTTGCCTAAAAAAAGCTGTAGATTTTGCAACCTTTTCTGACCTCTGATGTTCAGCAACTGAGTTAAGGCCACTCTCCTTTTCACCCCTCCTGTTGTCTGACTTACCCTACCAGCTCAACCTGAAGATCTTAATTTTTGGACCACAATCTTTTTAAGCTTTTATAATTTTGTATCTCCCTTTAAAAATGGCCACTACCACAATCACACTCCTGCAAGTTTTTAATAAGCAATACATAATTCATAGGATGAGCGGGGATTAACTGTGCAGCACAGATGTAAACTCTGGTAAATCAAAGAAGTCAGTTGTGAAAACTAAGATCCTTTTATCCAATCTGACACCAAAGCTTCATGTACAGACAGCACAGATAAACTACACTACAGTTCCCTGAACAACTGCCCTGGGTTTTTCTCTGACAATGAATTTCAGATGCCTATAACAAAACTGTCAGTAGACAGAAGATCTTTTATAAGTAATCCCATGGCACTGAACAGGTGCTGGCTGCAAGCCAACAACTCGTTCATATTCCCGAATATCACTTAAGTGGTTTGGTGCTAGATATAAGTGCAGTAAGTGGGTTTTTCCACTAGCTGGACATTGAACAATAGCCTGTGATTAATTTTCTCATTAATCAAATCAGCTTCAAGTGCAATACATACCACCTGAACCATTTTTGAAATTTGGGCCTTTAACTGTATTAACTGGACACATGCAGTCAAGTCACAGTAACCAAGTGTCCCCAGTGCAAGTGCTGAAAAATTTCTGCTTTTATTGAAAAGGCTGCTGAGTAGGCTGAAGGTGTCAGTCTTTTTTGTTTGCCTGGAGAGCACAGAGCAGGATCTCAGCTCAGGAGTGCTCAGTGCCAGCCACTCTGGGGGCTCTCACTGACACAGCACATAGTACCTGGGAGAGATGAGCAAAGTCACCGAGTCCTCCTGTGGGACAACCCTTCAGTGACATCTCTGCCCTCCTCCCCCCTTGGGAAACGAGGCTAGAATTGCCATTAAAAAGCTGTACAGATCTCCTCCTTGCTCAGGCAAGGAGAGACACTGTTGAATGACATGAGTAAAAGACTTCTCTCCCCTACAGAACTAAACATGAACAGTGTTTTACTGACACAAAAAAAACCCTGTAAGGTATGAAAAGCTGGGAAATACAGCCTTTTTGTTGGCTCTTCACACCTATAAAAATGTTGTCTTTCCTTCTATATCTTATTATTTGATGTTTTTGTTTGAGCATGTGACCAAAACCATTCAAAGCTCTCCAGCTTTCTGCCACTGACTGGTATGGGAAACAATCAATCCTTTGGTTCTTAGTGTTCCCATGTTTGTAGATACCTGCTCCAAGACATTCCCAATGTTCTTTAGCATCTTTCTTAGTAATTGTTTTCACACATACACATCTTGCTGTACAGACAGCTTATTTCACATCTTTTAAAATATCTGTCATATTACAAAAAAAAATCCTTAAGCAGCAATCCCCAGTTCAACAGACTCTGGATTTTTAAATAAAATAGAGATTTTTTTCCAGTTGGTGACAACTGCAATTCTGCTTGTCTATGTTACTAGGGCTCACAAATCTTTTTTGTTCTCCTCTTTGAAACAGGTATTTTAAAGGGAGAACTAAAGAAATAATTCAGAGAAAACAATTATTAACTGGTTATTAAACCTCAAATTTTGTTCCTGAAAGCAATCAATTATTACAAAATAGAAGATACCATACCAGAGACAAAAACAAAATACAGGAGCTACACAAGCTGGGCATTACTGTTTTCAATTCTACAGTGCAAAGTAATTGATGAAAACTGTGAACAGAACTGAATTCAACATTTGGTATGACATTTCATCCTACAGAATTGAATTTCTATTAGGTTTGCTTTTTTTTTTATTTAGAATTCACCATCAACAGCATATTTACTAACCTTATATACTAGTCTTTTATGCAGTATTACATCAAAAGCCTTCCTGAAGTCCAGGCAGATTAAGTCTACTGCTTCACCCCTCTCAGCTCTCACTGTCATCTCCTCAAAAGAAGTTAATCAAATTTGTTAAGCATCATCTCCTCTGCATAAATCCATGCTAATAAATCAGTTCATCCCTGATTCTATAATGCCTTTCAGTACAGAAGTCAGATTCAAATAATGACCAGTTTCCTTTAATACAGAATACAATGTTATTTTCTCTTTCCAGAGAAGTGCTTAAACTCTTTGTTACCTTTTAAGACATTACTGCTCAGAATTAAGCATTGTGGCAATTATTGCATTGGTAATGAACTAAGATACTTGCTGTTATTGCTTTTCAACCCCGTTCTGCTTCCTTCATGTAAATTGTTATTTCCATGGCATCTCAGAACAGGAGAGTCAGAGTTTACTGTACAAATCCAAAGTGGACAACAAAACTTTGGAATTTAACAGACATTGTTATACACAGAGGTAAAACTGTTAGTGAAAAGAAACAACCCAAGTCTACTTGATGCCAGCACAGATGACACAAATTGAGTTACCAGCTGAAAAATGTGTTCTTGTCATTGAATCAGATCTAAAGCAATGAATCTCAGAATTCAACTTTTGAGTATATTATTGCTTCAATGTTAGTTTGACCTCAAGTGGAGGATGCAGCATAATGACTTCCTGCATACAAGATAGATACACTAAAGCAAGGAGCCATTTATTTGCAGATTTGATTCCAAAAGATACCATGAAATTATCTACGTATTATACTGTACCAATTAAAATATACCTTCTGTGACAAAACCCAAACCCTGAGTGAAGAGAGATCTACAATGATCTTCCAAACAAACCTAGAGAGTCTAGAGGCTTCCTCAGAAGTGTCTGATCTTTAAAGCCGGAACATGCTTTACAGCTCCCTCCCTAAGCTTGTAAGAAATATTATAAAGGACAAAATTATTTAGTATTTTGGCCTATTATTCATGCGGTACTTTTCAGGATATTTACTAACTCCTTAGTGAATAAGCTCAGCCTTGTGCTTGCCCTTATCCTTCACGTGCAAAGTGAAAACTTCAATTTTCACTGTCTTTCCCTCCCACTTAAGGAATAGCTACATTTTCTTCCATACAGAATTCAGAAGTAAATGCTAGAAATGCCAAACTAGTAATGTCTCCACTGTGTATTCCTGGATGATTAAGAACATGCTACACTTCCTACATTCATTCTCCTACTGCAACACTGATCACATAATTCTTTTTAAGAAATATGCTTGATCAAACTACACCCTTTCCTTTCCCAAGTATCAACTCAAGTAAAAAAGCTAACAGACTCTATGACCCAGATATTAATTTATTAAAAAAAAAAAATTTACTAAGTTAAAAAAAAAACAATAGGGGAAAAATAAGCTGAATGACACATCACTTTTTGTCCGCTATAGTCCTCTACCTCTTATTCATTTCAAACAGTTGCTCAAGCTCCATTTACTCCAGAACTTATCTTCATAAAACACTTGACTGTATAAATGGGAAATAAAGATCAAAACATGCAGTAAACTGGGTAACTAACTAAAGTCTAACATTGACATTAAGAAGTTGAGAGGGAATATTCCACATGGAATAAAGGTCCTGTTCTCACCAACAGAAATCTATCTTAAAGTGAACCATCAAAGCCCATCTCTCAGAATGAAATTTGGGCTCTTAAAAAAATCAATAATGGAAGAAGCATAATTTAATATACTCACATGAAAAATATTAAAACTGTCTTCATACACACCTACCAAAGATTACTTAGACCCCACAGGATTCTTAAAGTGAGTTTTATAAGTTATTATAATTAATTAGAGTTTAACTACATTGGGGAAACTCACTTGCTTCCTGCGGGCCAGTTCTTCTTCTTCCCGTCGTTTCCTCTCATCTTCCTGCTGCCTCCTAAGTAGCTCTTCTTGTTGCCTCCGAAGCTCCTCCTGCCTTTTCCTCTCCTCTTCCTCTCGTTTGGCCCTCATTTCCACTTCTCTCCTCTCTTGCTCTAGCTACAATTCACATAAAACTATACTCAGATGCAGGTAATGTATTCCTACACCATTTCTTAGGGCAACTCTGCTGACATTATAGTAACAGCTTAACAGATGAAGCCTCTGACAGATGCTCTCCCTTAATTGCAATTTTACCTATCAGCTGGCTGCCTACTGAGGTCAGATTCCTGAAATAGTCCAGAACAATTCTGGACAATTTCTGTTTGTAACAAACACCAGTTTTCCAGTCAGTCTTTCTACATCAGCTCCTCAAAATACCCTCTGACTTTGGAAGTGAGTAGTGAGTTGCTTTGCAGTCATCATAAAATAGTAATTTTCAGGAAATGTACAGAGTGATACATGTTCAAACTCACAAAAAAATTTAATACTAGAGTACATGTAGAATAACCCTAGCAAATAGGACTCTTATGATTCCCCAAACCAGTTCGGGTGAAAATGACAACGATTAGGAGCACAACTACCTGGTCTCAACTCAGGGTTTGGCCTGACAGCTCACAATGATCTCAGTTTAAAACAGGTGGCTAATGAAGAGGTTTTAATCACAAATGTAGAACACAAACACTATTTCAGAGGTCAGTAGTACCTCCACAGGAATGGTTTCCAAACAGCTGTCCACAAGCATTTCATAACTTGTTTTTATAACCCCTATTCTGTTTATGGTGTTTTCCATGAAAATCTAGTCAAAAATCATCCATTGAAGAGCTCAGTCTTCCATTGGCTCAAGAACCACAATTACATTGCAGAAGAGCAATCCCAACTTCTTAGAGTACAAAACAGTTTCTGACCTTTGCAGCCTTGGCCTTCTCGAGCTGCTGAAGTTGTTCTAGAGCTGGTCCCTGAGCTGCAGTATCAATGGGCAGATCCCAGACACTGCTTCCTTCCCAGACTAGACAGTGAAGAAAACAAACATTGACAAGCAAAAATAAGCATATGAACAAAACGTAACTGAAAGGGGAGAATCTTGTGTATGCTGTTACTATGTTTTAGGAACTAAAATCATGTTAACACTTTTGCTTTGGTCAGTAGAGGGCCACCTTATCCTCCTGGATAACAAGGCCTGTCCGTGACTGAAGGAAGGCTGGACTTCTTATGAAATTCCACAGAAGAACCAGCTATTCCAGCTCCTCCCATCAGAGCAGAACACCCTTAAATAGAACAATCCTTTCAGAGCTAGACTTCCATAACCATTGGAAAAATTACCATATTCTTCACCTCTCTCAAATGGAACTTCTACTGCCAGGCACAGTAGGCTGATCCAGTTAAACATCATGATGCAGAAATAATTTCCCTTTGTATCAAAAGGGGAGGGATCATCTCAAAGATGCCGATTCTTAACACATGGACTTTTCCCAAGAGACCTGACCCAGGCTAAGCACCTTACCTGTAGGCTGTGAAGCTGACTGAAGTTCCCATATTGAGCCAGTGTCCGGCACTGACACAGACCTTGTAACAGGTGGCATCATGTTCTGTTCAGATATTCTGTAATACCAACAGGAAGAGTCAACACGCCACTTCCAGGGAGAGGAGTGCTCTGAACACGTATGAGATTCAGTAACTTGTAACATACTGCTTTCCTTCCACACCTCTATTCAAAACAAAAATATGATGTGGACAACAGTAGTTGCTTGCAGAGCTCTTGCTGATCTCACCCCTGCTAAATCAAGGGCTAAGCTACAGTTCTGCATTTGTTGCTTAGAGGCCAGTTTGAGGAACAAGCATCCAGTACTGCAGAACTGGCAAAGCTTCTCAGTGACCAGCACAACGTATCTGTCAGACAGGTACAATTCAAACTCCTCATTTCCATAAACATTTTGAGGCAAAGATTACATATATAATGAAGTACTCTATATTCTGAAACTGTTTCCTATTACTCTGAAACACACTTATATTCTCATTACTATCTTTAACACATAGAATCCTAAAATATGAGAAAACTTAACTAGGACAGACAGCTGACACAATGTAATTATTGTTATATACAAACTAGAGCACAGGAAGAACAGAATTCAGTTCAAGTCTGGGCTAGCTCACCTCATCTTCAGGGCCTGGAACTGTTGAAGGAGAATAGCGAGCTGCTGCTGCTGCTGGGATGAGAGGGCTGCCTTCTGCTGCTGAGCCAGCATCTGTGCATACTGTTGTCTTCAAAAGAGAAGCAGAAAAATGGTATTTGTTCACTTATGCCCAAGTTGCAGACAGATTCATGCTCTTGGACTAATGCCCACTGACATATATAATGTACATACTAAATACTAGAGGAAACCACAGAACAGGAGCTTGGCAAGAATCAAAATACAAGAATATAGCCAGTTGGCTCACATGAGCAGAACCAGACTTCTCTTCACCCTCAGCTCTGTCACCTGGCTATTACTGCCCCATGTTTTTCTTGTAAGCTAGGCAACACTACTTCCTTTTTTGTCTAAATTCCATAATTTTAGCTCAAATTAATCTGGCTTTGATCACTGCCCACCTGCAATCAGTCTCCTCCCGAGTATGTCAGTGCATTGCCTAGCACAGGAGCAGGCTCTTGCCTCATTCAATCATGAGCTGACAATCAGTATTGAAAAACTATAGTCATAACAGATGCTTTCAGGATCCCCTGAAAAGGCAGCCTGACTGCTTTCTTTCCTTCAAGCTGCTGCAAAAAAAGCTGTCAGGAGATGGCCATAACTGAACAACTGACAGCTTTGGCAAAACAGATTTCAAACTGCTTTGCCCAGCATGACCTTCCACCGATCTTCAAAGAGCTGAGCAAGCAGACCAAAGGTAAGTTCCACCTTCTCCATCTCCAGATCCAAAGATGTGTGGCCTTCTCCTGACATCAAAACATCTGAAGATCAATACTAGGGCACCTGGGATTCAGACTGACCTTAACACCTTCCTATAAAGCAAGTCTCACCAAAAGCTATGAGTGACACTGGAAAAGACTCTGAAAAGAGTCTAGGGCAGACACACTGCCCTAATCCTGTACACTATCAGCATCTCCAGTGTTTGTGGAAGGAGCTATTGCTGTTGGAGGCGAAGCACTCCCAGCCCCATTGAATCCCTAGATGAATAAAAATGCAGAGCAGAACACAGCCACTGGAAGATCTCTGGGACAAGAAGTCTTACTGTATTAGAAGATGCTGATACTGCAGGTGCTGCATTTGGATTAGAGCCAACTCTTGTTGTCTAGTCAGTCGCTCTTGGTCCAGCTCGCCCTGTGTTTGAGATAAAACATTCTTTTTCAATAACATATATACTAAGAGTAGTAGACTGCAAAAGCAATCAATGTAGAAGTTGTATTTTGACAAGAAAAAAAATGAAAATGGAAAAATACCTAGACTGATATCAAGATTTACAAAGCCTGTGAAATACACAGCACCTTTACATATCACCGTGCCCAGTCTCCCAGCCACACCAAGCATTTTTAAATTACATGTCTGTTCTACTCTTGCAAAAGCAATCTGACACCAAGTTCAGCTTTAGTGCTTGGAACACCTGCAATCCCAAGTCAGAGTAGATGACACCTAAATTCAATTCCCACTTGTTAGAGGACTATTTCAGTACTGTAACTGTCACATAATTACCAGATGTGGAAGTGGTGCTGGACCTGGAGTGAAGGGAACCCTGCCCCACATTTTCATGATGTCTCCAAGTGGCTGGAAAGTCTCGTCACAGGCTCTTTTCACCAACAGTGACATCGTGAAGTATCCAGCCTGGAACCACTCTGCCATCTCCTGATTACTGAACGGACCTGAAATCACATCAACCAATATGTTGTGGGGAAAGGGAAGCAAGGCCAGGCTCAGCATGTTGGAAACAAGGGAAAGAAAGAGCTGCCTATGGTCATACAGTGCCCAGCACCAGGCATTGCTGTCTGCCTCACCCACTCCTGGGGTCACTGCTCATCCAAGGCTGGAATGTCCATGCACACCTGCACAGGGGCTACAGCACTGCCCCACAGCCTCAGGAAAAGTGCATGATGGCTTTCACCTTGCCTTGGAGGGAGACAGGTCAGCTCTGGGGTGAAAGCCAAGCAGCCACTACGGTGTGGGGCTTGGTGCAGCTAATCCCCCTGCTGTCCTCCAGCAGCACTTACTGCTTCAGGCTCACAGCTTCCACCCTGGAGCTCAGCAGTACCTGCTGCCTGACACTGCTCAAACCGCAAGTGCTGCTTTCCCAACTGCACTGCAGAGATAATTAAACAATCTTAGCCTGCTTCAACTCTTGCCTTCAAACCAGAGGAGCCCTCATGTTTTACACAAGTTTTGCTTCTGAACTTAGCAGATAAACAGATTAACCTCAAGTGAACAAATACATTTTTTAAGATAATGAGGATCAAGTTTCTTTCCTTCATAAAAATCTACATTTTTCCTTCTCTTCTTTTTTCTAAGAAAGATTTCAGTCAGGCCTTTCAAAGGAGGGTTCCTATACCAATTTTATATATTCAAATGCATAGAAAACCAGTATAAAAATATTATTTAACCAAGTAAGAACCACATAAATAAGTTTTGCAAGACATCTTCTGAAAAGTAGGAACATTCAGTAACCCTTGCCTTCTTTGTAAGGAGTTTCTCTAGAAGGCAATTCCTCCTAGAGAATATGAAACCACAAGAGGCTATCCCAAGAAAAGAAAAATTATTTGGCAGTGTTTACTTCTTGATGTCACATGGAAGTACTTAATCCAACAACAAAAATATTTAGATTGTCACCCACCAATAAGCACCGAGCAGTGACTGACATACACTGAGCAAATAAAAGCACCTTATGGTTAACATTCTTTAAACTTTAGGGATGAAAAAAATCCCTAAAGACGTGTAATACCTGCAGACAAGAGTTTGACACAGATCCCACAAACAACACCCCCACCAATCCTATCTGGTGTTCACAGCTTGGAAGTCATTCACACTACACAGTGTGAAGTACAGCAAGGAAGGAATTCACTGTTTAACTGCACTTTTGGGAAGCAGATAAGCAGCTGCTAAACCGAGCCCTAGGACCTCCAAAAGAAATGTACCTTCTAAAAGCAAAGATGCAAGTTATGAAAGTTATGAAATATGAAAGGCCCGCTTCAAATTTTATTTACAAAAAAAAATTCTTCAGCAAAAATTGAAAGCAGGGAGAAGTTCCTATCTATTATATAAACTAATATAGCAGCGGCTGCAAGTTCAATTTAAATTGAGATTCTGCACAAGCACTGGCTGGTGGAAACTTGATTCCTCTTTGCCCTCGATTCTAAACAAACCACCCTCCCTGACTATTCCAGGTCTTCAAGCTGATTTCAAGGTTTCTTGTGGATTCTTTACAACTACTTGAGTGGTCACATTCCTTGTTTGTTTCCACTGTTATCTGGACATCTGAGTAACTAATGGCATGTGAAACAGGTTTTAGTCTAACCTAATTTACAGGAACACGAAGTGATGGCAAACCTCAGCCCCGATAAAGTTCTGGACATTCAGCATGCTGAGCTCATGAGGGCAGTGATGGGTCAAAGATATTTTCAAAACCTAGCTCTGGAATGGTCAATTCCCTGTGCTGCTTTTGTAAAAAGAAGCACCAGCATCTGTTGGTGGTAATTCTGTGAAGAACTCTTTAACAATTCTGTGAAACAAAAGAGGAAGTGTAAATGGCACAGACCTACCCTGAATTTCTCCTTGTGGATCTTTGTAGTACCACTTCTGCATGGCTTCGTGAAACAGGGGCATAGAGGAACCCTTTGCTCTGTGCTCTTGGATTTTTGCTGCTAGTCTTTCATCATCAAGGGCACTGTCCTGCAGATATGCCACCATTTTTTCTGCTTGCTGGAAGAGACATCAAAACCAGCAAGAAATACAAGTGTTAGATGGGGGCTTAGAGATTTGGAAATAAGTGTACCAAACACAACCAACCTTGTGCTACCCAGTGCTCCAGAGTGTACCAGGAATGACAGGCAGCCCCAGGACAGGAGTGACTGCTACACAAACTTGGAGCTCTGTCTACCACACTTGTCAGGCAGAATCCTGAACAAGCACAGTTCACCTGCTTACAAAAAGCTTTAGAGGAACTTGCCAAGGAGGTCCCATGCAGTACCACAGTAAAAAAAAAAACACACCAACAAAAAACCAGGCATGAGAGCATGAGCACAAAGAAGGTTCTACATCTCAGCAGTCACTACAGTTCCATCCACACAGTGTTGTGATTCACTTGCAGAATTTTGGTTGGGCTTTTGTTTGCTTGATGGTTTGTTTGGGGATTTTAACAGACATACACAATTTCTCAAGGCAAACCATAATGCTACTTAACAGTGGCCATAAGCACTGTGGTCTCTAGCTCTTTAAATGGGGTATAGCATAGAAAAATACAACAGCTTGAATTATTTGCAGAAAAAAAAAAGAGAGAAGCACCTTTCAGTATACACTGTGGACTGTAAAGTTTTAGCTGCATTTCTGATTTTATGGGCTTCAAATATTTGCTGCATTCCACATTCCTCCAGTCTCATGACTGTCAACAACAAAGGAATTAGAGAAATTTTACCTGCTCTAGGTGTTTGAGGCCCTCTTCATCATCTGGATCAGTGGGAATGTTGCCCATGCCTGGAGCAGCTGTGACGGGTGTTTGAACTGGCCGCAGAGCAGGATTTGAATTGGAAACAGGAGGAGAAAGATGAGCAGAAGCAGCTGTGTCTGCAGAAATCTGTGGCAAAGGTTGAGCAAGAGAAGCCAAATCTAAAGAAAAATGTTTAAGTTAGTCCATTATCTTTAACATAAACGACAATCACTTTTAAGAACTTAATGCAGAGAATATTCAACAGCTCAAATTTAGCACCAAAGCAAAAGTATTTCCAGATCTTCCTGAATGTACTGCTTAGAGCACAGGTACCCAGCCTAACTTCAAGGAACAAACAGTTTAGTTCTATCAGTGCAGAACTCAGCACATTTGAGCATATCTGATTTCCTGGCCACACACATTTGTCCAGACTATTCTGCTGTACCACAGTGAGGCACATCCACAACTGGCTGATGTTTCTCTGGACCGAATTTCAGTGTGAAGTACCAGCACACTGCAAGCATCTGAGATGGCATATCCAACAAGTCCTGTATTTATAGACCAGTTGGTGAATCTGGCTTTCCATCACCAGTCCTCACCTCTTTTAAGGGGGCAGGATTATTCACAGTGAGTAATGGAAACTTACTAAATTTATCTGTCAGGTTTATTACCTTCGCTTCTGTTAGACATTTTGGCTGACAGTGTATTCTCCACTCGATTCTCTTTATCTTCTGTTTTTTCTGTTCTTTCTGGCACAGACTCTTCCTTCCTTTCAAAAAGGTTTGTCTGCAGCGGGTCTGGAGGTTGGGATTTCGGTGGGGTGTCTGAACTGGCAGCTGGAGATGATGCCTGAGCTGCTTCTTCCACTGCTTCTGTAACAAGGCACAGGTCTAAATAACTGAGTTAACAGAAATTCTACACTGACGGTTGCAGGAGAAGTCCCCCCTACCTGCCACTATTCTTTCTGTTTTCTCCCCCTCCTTCTTGGTCTTTTCATGATCTTTGGCTTCTTCATTGTGGCTCCCTTCAGAATCAGACCTTTCCTCCCCTTCCTCCACAGGCCTGAAGTCCATCTCCTGTTCCTCTGGTATTGGCTCCTTCTGCACTTTCTGCAAAGTCAACGCAATCATCCATAACCCACCTGACATCACAGGACATTGGCACCGAGTGACCCAAGGGCCCAAAGCAGCTTTTCACCTTTAAAGAGAGAAACGCTCCAGAGGAGTCAAAGGTGCCCATTTCCTCCTCTGCATCCTCCAAGCACCACTCAGGGAGACTGTCCCTGTCGTCGTCCATGCTGCCGCTGCCGCAGCGCACGCGGCGATAGCCCCGCTCGTCGTCTCGGTCCCGGAAATCAAACTCGAACCTCCGCCGTCGCTCCATGTGCTCCCGCCAGCCTGCGGAATGAGGGCCGTCTAAGGCAGGGAAAGGAGCTTTACCACACAGTCCTGGGGCACTGCTCACACAATGGGGCAAAGGACACTGACAGCAATTCAGAAGGCAGCTATAGGATACAGCCCACATATGAAAAGGCAACTTCAAGGACAAGGTAAATCAGCCTTTCAAATATTCTCCACTGTATATCCTCACATTATAAATTGTGGAATAAGCATTAAAAACCACATAAGGCTAAAAAAGTTCAGCTACAAAATCTAGAACAGGCAGCAAAACAACACAAGCAACACTAGTTGCCAATTGAATTTACGAGGCATCATTGATTTAAGTCTTTTGTGGCACCTTTACTTGTGTAGATTGTGTTTTCCTTCAGGGGCTCTGCAGAAGTCACATTCTGAACACAGCACCCATGTTTTTGCCTCTTGCCCTCAGATTTGCTTTTGTACATATACATGAAAAATGGAGTGACAACTGTTCAAATACCTTTGAAAGGACTGGTCAGTCTCTTGAATGGTTTTTTTTAGCCATGGAATACCAAAACTTGGAAACATAAGAAATGAGAGAACATTCCCAATTCAAGTATAAACTTCATATTCAGAAGACACCATCATTCAGCCAAGCTTCAAATCCTCTGAGTACAATAATGTTATTTAAGCTGTAAAGAGCTGGCTGCTAAGGAAAACAAATTGGGAGTGAAAGGACTGTACACAGCTTTCCATGAAATACAAGCCATCTCTATCACAAAGGTGCAAGGAAAAACGAAGGCACCTTAGAGCTTTTCATGGTGGCTGTTCTTAACTGGATAAAAAAATAAATAAATTCTTTTTTTTGCTCCAACAATCTGTGCACCAGAATCAGTGCAGCCTCACAGTATCAAACGTCTATTAAAAAAAAAAACAAATCACAGTAAAAGGGAGAAACGTGGTCTGTTTCATGACTGATGAACGTTTCCACACTGACCTGAATACCCTAACTATTAATATTAGCCATGCAAAAATCCACCTTTGTCTCAAAAATACAGGAAATGTGAAACAAACTCTTTCCAGAAAAATTCTGAACTTCAATCTTAAAATTTACCAAGAAAACACAAACTTTATACTTTAACAAGGCCTTCACTATTCCCTATGCACTTATTTGCAAATAATTCCACTGGATAATTTAACCTATGCTTCTAGTTATGCCTTGCAAAGAAAGTAGCATTAAACCATCAAATCAATCTTCTGAGGCAATCTTTTTAATGTTATTAAGGAAAGAGATTGAAGTGTTAGAGGTTGTTGACAACCAGACAGCATTTCTGATGGAGTCCCTGGACAGACAGCTCCTCATTACAAGCAGCCATGTCCCTGTCAGGGCTCCCAGTAGGGGAGAGGGAGTCTCTATTTCTTCACAGTTCACAGGTCAATACCAGGAGTGCAGCTCTTCATAGCAAGAGCCAGAGATGTGGTTTCTGAAGGTGAATTCTAAGCACTTTGTTAAGCCCAAATATCTTCAAAGTTCAAATGAAGAACCATTTAGTCTGCTTGCAGAGATTTAGTCACACCACCTTTTACAGCCCCCACATTTTCAGAGCTACATAGAGAGGCAAAAAGACATAGGCGTAGCAGACTCCTGCCCTTGTTTCTTAGTAACAAAATGTGTTTGTAAAAGCCCAGTTAGAATATAGGTCATAATTCAGGTCTGAAACATCAGGCTGCCAACCTTTAAAAGCAAGCCAGGAGGAGGGATAAACCTGAATTCTTACCTGAAGATTTTTAGCCAGCAGTTAGGACACAAACACAGTTTTAAGTTCAGCCCCACACTATCACTTAGGCAGTAGTTACATGTTCAAAATTTCAAGCATAGAGAGACAATTTTAAGCTTAATTTATCCCTTGCAATTTATGGTGACATTGTAGGTAAAAGATAGGACTACTGGCTGCTTCAGGAAATCCAAGAACACATTAGCCTTATTAATAGCTATTTCTCTCTTAAAAGTTATATTCTCTAACTCAGCAGTGAAATTTTCAATATATACTAAAGCATACTAAATGCTAAACAGAACACTTACAGGAATAGCACACTTTTTTGAGTATATATTATATATAGACCTAGCTCTTACTTTGCTCAATTTTGGAGCAAGATTCTCTAATGTACTTTAGTGATAATTAAGAAATGCAAGGAACAATGCAAAAAATTCAATTCTAGTTGAATTACAGCACCTGATTCTGAAAGTGGAGTGAATCGAGATGAATTTGAAAAGCCTTTCAGACAAAGCAGCAACTAAAAAAAGTCTTTATATGAAAGTACAGCTTAAGGCCTCTCTCAAATGCTTCTCAGGAAGAAGACCAATTTGAAGAGCTATTAATGCAAAGACACAAAATCATATCAGAAATTCTTGTTAAGAAAAACTTATTCCTATTCCTTAGGGCTGATTTGTTAACCAAAACCATGAACATCTATAGATCAGTCACTAGTTTTGAGACCACAACAGGTTTGTATATGTTTCTGACAAAACAGACTTGGCTTTGTAAATTTAAAGGGCAATCATTGCATGATTGCATGAGAGGGGGCTTTTAGACATTTATAACTTTAAAACATGGTTAAAAATTTAAAGGAAAAAAAAACTTCAAAGCAGCCAGTGAATCTAAATCTGTGATCACAGTCTTCCAGTAGTTATTAAAGCCAGAGTAAAGATCCTAGCAGGGAGTACAGAGAGACAAGCCACAGGAAGGACCAACTAAACAAATGAAAACAGTCCTCTGAAGACATTTCTCTTTTTTTAGCAGGACATATGACTGTACTATTACCTCACACCAGAATAAGTACAAAGAGGTAGTTTAAACCACGCCAATTTGATTTAAGCTCATTTTAAAAGCAAAAATGTGATTTAAACCATTTTGATAGTTCTGTGGCTACTACTAAGAGGAGAAATCAAATGCAGCTCTGATGAAAGCCAGAACTAGGGCAATACAGCTGGCAGCTAAGGCTATCTCAAAATTAGCAACTTTTCTGGAGATTCACATAAGCCTTCAAACAGGCTTTCACTAAAAGCTGCTAAAACTAACTTGGTAAAGGAAGTTCAGTTAGTTTCTACCACACTGAAAATTCAAATAAGCAAAATTTACATGACAGAATTGAAACAAACTTCCTCAGAACAACCAAAAAAGTTCAAGACCTGAATGAACTTCTGACCTTTGAGGTCTATGCTTCCTTTTAAGCTAAAGCATACAGGCTGGTACTCACAGAACACTCCTGAGTATCATGCTGCATCATGAGGTAGCTGGCCTGATGTTGCCTCAACTAGATAACAAAGCAGCAGCATCTGATCAACAACTGTGACCAAACACTGGGGAAAAGAAAATTATCTTCTTCAAAATTTGCCTCTTAGCCTTGCTTTAAATAGAAAACATCTGATGATAAATCAAGCCTTTTGCTCGTTGCTAAATTTTAGTACAAGAGAGCAGCTGTTTGAGAGCAGAGTTATACACAGCCATGAAGAAGGCTCAGAACAGAGGCGATGGTTGCTCCCAACAATAACTGTACTGCAAGTCTGGGATGTTGAAAAGGGCAACAGAGCCACTGTAAGAGGAACTGTGACTTTTTTTATTGAACAGAAGAAATTGTCCACCTCAGCTCCAAAAGTGTCCTATTCTTTCTTTGCTCTGCTATCAAATTTAGCATGGAGCAAAGGATGCTCAAGCAGGGGGGAATTTATCATCCCCTAGAACTACAAGCAAGAAGGTTTAGATTGGGCATTAGGAGCGATTTCTTCACTGAAAGGGTTGTCAAGCATCAGCACAGATGCCCAGGGAAGTGGTGGAGGCCCTATCCTTGGAGGGATTTAAAACCCATGCAGATGTGGCACTTAAGGACATGGTTTAGTGGTGGCCTTGACAGCGCTGGGTCAATGGCTGGGCTCAAACACCTTTAAAGGTCTTTTCCAAACTTAACAATTTTACTACTCCATGAAGATGTAATAGTAGAAAAGCCTAATCCTCTCCAGGTACTCCAGGAGCCTTCTGCAGCCAAAAGATAGTCAAACCCAGGATCCCACACCAGGTATGACCAAATCTTTTCCAAAAAGAGGGAGAAAAAAACTATAATATGTTTCAGTCCTACTACTGAAATACCAAACTCTGCTTTTTATTTCTCCTGCAATTCCAGCAATGCAATGCTGAAAAGCAAGTGAACAGACTTGCCCTGTCAGGCCTGGGAAGGGGAGAGTGAAACAAAACAGGTGCCCGAAACTAATTGAGACAGGATATCCTGTAACTAACTACAAAATGTGTAGAGCAACATATTTTGAGATTTTCCAAGGATGCTTCTTGGCATTGCAAACACATCTGGAAAACTAGAAAGTGGTCAATGACCAGAGTGGTTCAGTGTCAGTGTCACTCTGCAGCATTAGGTATGCTGTCTAATGTGGGTGATTTCTGTACCCTCATTGTCACAGCTACAAAGAAACAGTACTATTAAAAACAGTACTATTAAAACCTTACTTTACCAGGTACATACACACCTGGAGCACAATACAGACAAGTGCACACCTGGGGAGTATTGTTCCCTTAAATAGGTAAGGGTACTGAAGATGCTATAAAAGGAAAACACAATTTTACGCTAAACATTTTGTGACCAAGAGCCTCACACGTGGCAGAACAGTATTCAATGACCAAGACTACATGAACCTATTTTTCCCTGAACGTGGCACCTCCCTCTCCTCATGGCCTCTGCCCTCTCTCAGTAACCACAGCTGCATGTTTGGCCAGCTCTGCTCTCACCTGGACTGTGAGGACGCCACCTCTCCCCATCCCTCCGTGACCCAGCCAGTCGCCAGCCTCCATCCTCATCTTCCCCATTCTGCTCCTCCCTGAAGATGCGCCAGTTCTCGCTCTCAGAGCGGATAAATTCGTGTTTCCTCCCTGCGGTCACTGTCCCACCTTCCTCAAAGTTTGGTCTCACTGCAAAGAAAACACAGGCCAGTGAACATGTGTCCTGTCTTTAGAAACACAGAAATACAAAAGGGTTGAAATCTTGCTCTCTTGGAGGTAAAAAATGCACCAGAAGTGGTTATAGGAACCTAGGAGAGGAATAGAAATTCAAGAAGGAAACATGACAGATTTAAGAAATCCAGGTGCCTATGTACCTTGGGATGGAAAGACAAAAGAAATCCAG
The DNA here is from genome assembly GCA_039654755.1 of Calcarius lapponicus. NCBI lineage: Eukaryota > Metazoa > Chordata > Aves > Passeriformes > Fringillidae > Calcarius > Calcarius lapponicus. The sequence goes on from CM077472.1 coordinate 19,395,402, forward strand.
AAGGAAGCAAAGCATATAAGTAATTAGAACATGGATAGGAAAGGCAAAGGAGGAAAAGGCAGTTTAAGAGATGTAGGGAAATGTAACAGAAAGAAGGCAAAAGTGTGCAGAGAAAAAGAATAAATTGCTTTATCATGAAGTGTCTCAAGCTAAATGGGAGCACAGTGTAAACATTATATAAACCAAACACATTTCCTACTTCTGTAATAAAAAGGAGGTGAGATCTACTAATTTAATCCAACATACAGCAGTCTAACTATTAGGCAATACTGAAAATTTAAAGTAGCATTGAGGAAAAAATGAGGAAAAAACTTTGCAATGTAAACATTATGCTGGGAATCCATTTTCTGGAGAGCCAAGGTCAGTGCATGAAGGGCTAGAAGCAATTATGCCTGAGCTGAAGGATAAGTCTACTAGAAGTTTAGAAGACAGGATAGTCTTTTAGTTCCCAATGTACATTATGTTATATTTAAAACAAAACATAAAATCCTCAAGTACTTATGAAGAGCAACCATGTCAGAAATATCTTTATGAAAAGACTCCACATTATACACCAAGATGTCCAAGTCATACACCAGTATGCCGAGGTTTAACACAGATGCTGCTTTCACTGCTAACTTGCCCTGACAAGACAGCCCACCACTGAAATAAGTTTCTTCAGCTGTGCAGACCCAGAACTGTCACAGGAACCACAGTGATGTCATTTCTTCACTGGTACTATTACCCAGTGTTAACCTGAAATTGTGGTTTACTTGAAAACTTCTCTAAAAAGAAGTTTTCAAGTACTAGAGAAAAGGATACTGAATCTTCCTTCATAAAGAGTCCTAAAACCTAAAAATGTAAGATGTTATTTGGTGAAGTCTGTTTAGTATGCCTGCTTTCTTACAGGAAAAACACAAGAAAATACCATCATGTACTAAGACTCCTGGGCTGGAAAGAGACATTTTAAAGTATTTCATTTAGGAAGCATAGAGGAATGTTTTCTTAGCATGAGGCAATTTTTTCAGCCAATGAAAAAGATGAGGAAATGAAGATCTGAAATTCTGTGGCATACCAGACCTCTGCTTAGAACATGAAAATTCTTCCTGCTAAAGATACTGCACTCTGGAGGCAGGAATAGATACTGCACACTGGCTCTCTACCTTGCATGCACCTTGAAGAAAAACTGACATCCCTTCTACACCTGCTCCAAACATTGGAGGGAAAAAACCCATCTTTCTCCAGCTCTAACCTTTCTGGAATACCTTTCTCTTATGTTGTTCCTATATGAAGAGCTAACGAACATTGGCTAATTACAAGTCCAGCACCAGTACCAACAGGCAGTGCCAGCTGTGAAGCCAAGTATGACCCAGTTACACCTTTACTTCACTGAAGGGAACATCTGGCTGAAGATCACTTCTGGATTTGCTGGGCTTTGAGAAACAACACAATCTGTAACCAGTGTATTTTGGGGAGTCTCTGGTAATACTCCAAATAAAACAAAATTGCTGGAGGCACTCAACTCCTTTCATTTGGTACATATGATGCTGGCAACTTTTTATCTGGAGTGGAAAAATCTTTGCAGATGAAGGTCAGCCACATTCTGTATTCCCACGCATCATGGAAAAGACAGGAAAGGAACAAACCAGACAGAAAAATCTAAGTATGGGAATTTTTTTTTTTAATTTTTTGGTGTCTCAAAAATATCATGCAGACTACAGTAACAAAAAGTGCAGGGAAGCCTCTCACCATTGCTCCTTGGATGGGCTTCCCATAGTAGAAAAACTAGAAGGCAAAGCTACAGAGCTGAGTCAACTGGAAGTAAAACACACAGAGGTGCACAGGAGAGAGATGCAACCCAACAGATAGATATGGGGAGCTTAAGTCCCAGACAAAAAGGAAAGTGCCTCATTCTTTCTGAATTTATTTTTAAAATGCTACAAAGAGGAAGAGAGATCCATTTTTTTCATTTTGCAGCACAAGACATTAGGTTTTTATCTTACTAAAACAGTTACTAAAAGAAAAAAAGTTATTCGAATCACTGTTTGGGACATGAGAATATTTTTACAGATTTATCTATTATTTTAATAAAAACTCACAGCTATTACTTGACACTTATTCAGTAACATTAACTTGAGAGATTTTAGACCCTACCAATTAAGGAAAAAAAAAGGATGTTCCCTTTCATTGTAAGTTCAGTTGATTCTGGAGACTGCTCTTTAACACAGGCAAGCTCGCAGCTCACAGGTCCTGTTCCACTCTTCCAAAAAGAGTGAAAAGGTCACTTAAAGAATATTGTGCAGTCTGCTTTGCCACTGTATATCCAAGTTTTAGCCCCACTGCACATCTAACTCATGCTATAAGCAAATCAAGGCAACTCAGGTTCTGTTGGTCCTTAGGACAGTGAATTTTGTTCCCAAGAACTAAACTATCAAAGTCAGGTTTTGTATGCTGAACTTGCAGAAAATGGGGTTTGAAAAACATCTCTGTAGAGGTTACAAAACATCAAATGCTGTTTGCCAAGATCAGACTCAAGTGGGATCCTGCCCCTCTTATGATTTCAAATTCTGTGGCATTACAAATGTAGAAATAAAAAAAAAATCAAACATAAGGGGTCAGTATTGTATTTATCTGAGCATGGGATCACCTGTGGTTCCAAAACCTTTCCAAACACAGCAGCACTCCAGTGTCACATCAAAGACTGTTCTGATGCCACATTCAGTGGAATTAAGAGAAAAAATGCAGTGTCTCATGACATACTTCAGTTTTCTGGTTTACTCCAGTTTTCTAGAACATCACAGCAAGCATCAAAGAACAAGGTATGTGTACGAACAGGTCTGGCATAAGATGATCCTGAAGATTAGACAGACCAGCCAAGAAACTGGTTCTTTACAAACACAAACCAGTCACGGGTTAAGGACCAGAAAAATCAAGTAACCCAAGTGGCAAAGATTCTGACAAACTGAATACAGGAATATTCCTACAGATTACATCTAAATTCATAACCTATGAAGTGCCAGCATATTCTTTGCAAACTGTTTCTAGACTTGAGAACAATCATTTCAGCTGAAATGACTTAGATCACAGAGTCAGGACCTGGCAATGTTTTAAGGATGAAAGAAACTAAAATGCAATCTATGGTTTTGCCTTGGACTAATTGACTGGACTTCCTGAAGAGAAGGAGCAGTAAAAGGGCACCTCTGTTCAGGCCTGTCACAAAGCCAGCAATGGTGTTTACAGAAAACTTCAGACAGAGCTGAGTGGTATCCAACCAGAAAAGCCTACAGCTGTGCAGCGCTGATTTGAAGGGATACTGACTGTGCAGAACAGGACTGGATTCAGGGATGTGACCCCATGGCAACACTGTTATGGAGAGCACTTACTAACAGAATGGCAAGTAACTCCTGTTCTCCAGGCTGGCAGCCCATGTTTCCTACACCATCCTCACTGTCTGCAAAGGATAAACAGCAAAGCAATGACTGACAGCACTGCTGTTTCCTCTACAGAGTGGCAAGAACCAGGAGAGCCTATTAAGTACTTGGACTTCTCTTTTTTCTCTGCTGCCTGCTACATAATTCCTCAAGAGGAAGATAAAAATAAAAACCTTTGCAGTCAGTGTTTTTAAAGGAACTGAAATAACTTTGCCTAAATGTGTAATTGCTTTGTTTATTTTACAGAAGAATAAATGTCCTTAAGATGATGCTTCTAGAGAAAGACTACCTTCTCATTGGAACACTACTGGACATGCTAGGAGCACCACAGGAATACAAATACCATCAAGTGACTCCCAGTGACAGATCAGAAGTTCTGAATCCCATTTCTAGCTTCAAATTTTCAATGCCTCTGAATAAAATCTCAATCTCAACAGCAGGTATCAAAAAACATACTATCAAATATAAGCCCACATTTTTTCACTAAATTGGCCATTATCTACTGTCACCAGTGTGAGTGAGCCAATAGATTAAAAGGAATTAACAAGAGTTCAATTCCATAACACAAGTGAAACACACATTGCACCTAATTTCACCTGCTATGCAACTGTGTAAAGATTTCCAACTCATTCAGTTGAATTAGATTAGAAAACCACACCAGTGACCACACAGCAAATGCTTTCTACACTTGAAAAGATGGTTTCTAAGAAAATACTGTTTGAAACCAAAATCCTACTTGTGACCAAGTGAGGCTGTCTGCAGTGGAGGGAAGGGTGAAGGGCAAGTCACACCATCCTACAGCCTTGTCACACTGGTGGGAGTCCCCTGGCACTACATTATTTGCCCTGGTTTTCAAAGTCACACTATGCCTATCAACTTTCAGTGCTGTGCCTGAACATGTATTAAAATGTTCCATTCTAATGAAGCAAAAAATTAATGTTTTGCAATTTAGGGTTGGGGGAAGGTTAAAGAAGGAAAAATAGGGAGGATTTTGTTCCCTAAGCAGGAAAGTCTACATTAATGATTTTCCCAGCAGGCCTTCAGTAGTTTTACTGCAAACAACCATGGCCTTTGTTTCTCAGATCCTCTTACATCTGACGTTCAGTCAAAGCCCTCACATCAGCAGCTCACCAAGGGATAAAAAAAAAAAAAAAAAAAAAAACCAACTAAAAAAAAAAAAAAGTGAACCAGTACTGTGTTCCAGAGCTGTCCTCAGAGCTGGTCCAGCAGGGAAGTACACTGACCACTCTGCACAGCTGCTCACTCAGACATACCCTCAACAACTCCTCTCATTTCATGAGTGAAAGAGCAAACAGCTTAAGCAAAAGTGGTTTCATCTGCCACATGGAATCAGCAAGCCACCTAATCTGCTTCACTTCATTCCTAGGCTTTAGCAAAATCCTGTGATTAATTCCATGTTTTCACAAAGGAGCAATGTGGAGATGGAAATGGCCAGCTCTACATCTTCTGAGCAGCATTAGGCTGCAATTCGGCACAGGCTGCACCATGAGCTGCATCCACCGTTCCATTCACATTCCAGAGCTTGGGAGCTAACAGGAAAGGAACAAGTGAAGTAGCAGGGGGACACAAATGTGTCTCTCTCCACCCAAATGAACAGTAGTTCACACTGGTTAGAGAAAATGTATCAGTGAACAGTATGGATTTTCAGCAGCAATATGGGAATTTTTCCACTCAGCTTTTCCAAGAGAATTTTGGCCTTTTCAACTTTCATGCAAAACTTTAGGTTATACAAACCTAAAAAATTATCTTCATTAAGGAGGTGAGGAGGAAGGCACCCCTTCTCCAAATAAGTGTTTGAGGATTTCTCCTTGGCTGCTAAGAGTTTGTGTTGGGTAAAGAAATGCTCCTAACAAACCAGCATTCTTTTCCACATGATCAGAGCCAGCCAGCCCCCCTGCAGGCAAAATGACCAATCAAATCAGCTTCAGATGGAAACCAATCCCCCCAGCATATAAACACAGGAATGAGACATACAAACCCATTTTTAAAGGTTTTGGGTTTTTTTTTAATCTTTACCAAGCACTTGTGGGAAGTTTCTTACTAGTGCTGGGACCAGTACACCAGACCAGAGCAGTCCCTCTCCTGGAGCCCAGGTTATCCCCTCCTCCTGCACAAAGACCCTCTAAAGACTGGTAAGTACACAAAACCATCCTGTTTTTTCTTTTTTTTTCCTTATAGTATAATTTAAATTGTTCTGACACTCTTTAATCAAAAAATCCAAGTTCTTTTCAGAGCAGAGAGTTTTATTTCTAAAACTTGCTAAACTAAGTGTCACCTTAAACAAAATGGTTGCTGACTTTTCCCCCTCAAAAAGAAGAAAATGCTGTCTCAGGTGACCAGAGCCCTAAGAGCACACAGAGCAAATCCAAAGTCTTTAAGTAGTATTTTTTCAGAAAGTTTTTGAGATAAGTGCTGGAAAGGCTCTGCAGACAGGGAGCATTTGCAAGCTCCAGCTACAGCAGGCGGGTGTCATGAAATTGCCCAAGAATTATGAAAAAGACATCCTCACCTTGCTGCACTCATAACTCAGCACTCAGTTCTATCACAAATTAAAAGAGACAAGCTTCACATCTTCAAATTTGCTTTTACCATCTCCAATTATATCTCAGATACCAACAGTTTTCAATCTTTCAATCAATGCATTCATCCCTGTGCTTATGGACACAGAGTGGGCTGGCAGCACTGCCCAGGACTCCACACAGGGACATGGAGTGAACTCCACTGTCCTGCACAACTCAGCCATTCCAGACAAGCCATGGGAAAGCCTGCATCTCACAGGGCCAGACTGCTCTTCAAAAACAGCAAGTTCCACAAAAAAAGAATGGCAGCAAACTTCTGCAGCCTTACATCAAATAAAACCCTCCCTGGTAACAATCAAATTACTTCGCTGTTACCAATATTTAATTCTGCATTTAAGTTTCTTTATAAAATTTTACTACATACAGGAATATTTTACAGCCTTTACTAAGACTTTGCTTAAATGTTGCTTTTCTGCTTCTCCAAAAGTGGCCAGACTAGTTGGGCCACTCAGGTGCTACTTCAAAATCAAGAATTAGTGTTCATATGGATCCTCAGAGTACTTATGTGAAAATACATTATATATAAAATGGAGCACTATTTAGCTTCCCAGAAATCAACTGCATAAGCAGCTTTTTTCTCCTGCACTATAAAAGAAGACATACTCTCCTATTTTATCACCTCTTTCTTTAAAGTGCATTGAGTAATAAACTGTCACAGAGAGTCCAAAGTATGAGCTCTCACATCCTATCCTTTATGGCACTTGCTTTGAAAGAAGTAACTTGGGGTCAACAAATTCAAGTTTCCATTTTAACAAGACCTACTTATAAATGTAACAAGTCCTGAAAGCTTATCTTAATTCTGCACGCTGCTCAGAAGTAACAGTTTTGTCACAAACTACTTCCATTCATCTCAATGAGGCATTAGCTACAAAACCAAAAGGACAAATATGTTTGAAATGTTAACTGTTCTACTCACAACAAAAGCATAAGCTTTCAACCAATGCAGCTTCTCAAGCTGAATTACTTCCTACATTTCTAAGACTGTCCCCTAATGTAAGTTATATGACCCAGTAATTTCATCCATACTGAAAAAACCTTCATTTCCTAATAATAATGACAGAGCACCTCCAAGGGTGGTCCTTCAGTCTCAAAAAATACATAATAATCTAAAAATAAAACCACACAAAATAGCCATTTTAATAGCATGAAAAATGCCTTTACAAATCATAATCTTAGTTTGTTTTTGTTGCAAAGCACAGAGGCGGCAACAGACCTGCACAATGCCAGCTCAGAGCAGACAAAGTTTAAATCTGAAGCTTGTACATGATCATGCAAAGCCAGGCCAAGTAAAGAAGGAATGTACACATCCCCACAGGGGCACGCCACCACACAGATTCTAGTAAATCTTGGAATGATGCTGCAGTTATAAAGCAGTTTTTGCAGTCACTCCCAGAAAACAGCAAGTCCTCAAAACCACTTTCCAGTCAGAATGAAGCAGCACAGCATAAACTGTTTCAAATCCCTTCCAAGGTCAATTAGAACAGACTTTGCTAAGACTAGAAGCTGGGCAAGTAGGGCAACACTGCAGAAGTCTCTTCTGAACACAACTCCTCACTCAGGCTCCTCAAAAGGTTGCAGATGTATTTGTATATCAAGCTGAGAACAGGCTGGAAGTGTCACTTTGAATGCCTTCAACTGAGAAGGCAAATGGAAATGAAGATAGTGCTGCCAATAAATTTCCCTGCAACCCTACCAAAGTCCTAAGAAAAAGCTAAGCAAGAGGAAAGGACAGGAAATCAACGTGGTGGCATGGAACAGAAAGTCAAACAGCGCAATCCTTTATTGCATTCTGTTGACTTTCTGTTCCATGGTGGCATGGAACAGAAAGTCAACGGAATGCAATAAAGGCTGTTACAACACAAGGAAGAAGAGCTCAACCTAAAAAGCAAAGCATGGGAGAGCCACATGCTGGATCATGGATTTCAGAAATGCAAGCAACATCCCAAAGCTGTAATGCAAGGTTTTATCACACATAAATCATTAGCCAGCCAGGTCAGTTTAGAACCTGTCCCACTGCTAGAAGGAATCTGCGATCTTTTTAAAAATTAGTACTCACCCTACCTTGATTTGTCTTAGAGAAGTGTATAAAAAGAAAGAAGCCAGGATGAGGGATAAGATGATAAAAAGACTGAAAACCAAAAAAAGCTAAGAACAAACTGACACAGTGGTATTGGTGATAATTTAGCTTTCAAGGGAAGGTAAACAGGAGGGATTACACACAGCAAATGTGTGATAAAGGACTGGTCAGCATGCCAAAAGAGGTTTAGTAAAGTGATTTCTGACAGTTCTTGTCTTTCTAGTCAGGGGCTATCAGCTGAGAAATGGAGGTAAAAGAAACACCAAAGCTTCATCAACAGTTGCATAAGTCAGGAACCAGAAAAAGCAAAACCCACCAATTAACATAACATAAAGGGTGTTGAGAGAGATCACTGGACAAACCTGGATAAGAAACATTGCACGTGTGTTATAGCAGAGACAAGCATTCTCCAACAAACACCAAATTTTTCTTCTCAAGCTGAAGTTTAATGTCTTTCCTAAAACATACACTGAAATGGGGATTAATATGGGGTCAATCAAGGACCATGCCACGCAGGGGATTCAATCAGGTGCTCCAAATTGTACTTTGTAACCTCATTAATTTATCACTAACAAGGAAAGAAGGTATTTGTATTTTTTTTTACTATGGGCAAGGAAAGGAGTAGACAGAAGACATTAACACTTTTTAAATTCAAAGTCACATCTACTCTTAAGCTGCCCCTGCTTTTGAGAATAGAGAGGACTGATCCTCCAACCTGGGTAAGCTATTTCCCAGGGGGCAGTTACTCTTTTGCCTCATACTCACACCCAACTGCACTGCTCTCAGCATCTATTTGCAGTTTCTTATCTGTTTTTCTCACTCCAAGACTTGTGGCTCTTAATCCATCAAAAGCGCTTGAAAAAAGGGGGTTTGGAACTCACACATTTCCAATGCTACTCCTACCACTGAAATAGAAAACTAACATTTTCAACAGTCCTAGACCAGAAAAATCAGATCACTGTACCAGTGCATAACCTGGTTAAACTCAGAAGGCAAATTCACCTGCTTGGGAGTCTCAAGGAGCAGAGGCAAAGGACTGTTCTGAAATGTGCTGTTGGGGGCTAATGTAGGTTCTCTTTCTCAAGTTTCTTCAAAATCTGTCAGGAATCAACCCTCCTCTATTGAAAAAAATCCCAAAGAACCTAACTGATTTTTTTCAGAGTTTAAGATAACATTAAGTGATTAATCACCACCCTAAGAATCTCCTTAATCAACAAATCTAAGATCCTACAATGCTGACAGCATTTGCTCTAAGTCTGTAGTGTTCAAACACACAACCTTAGCACACACGTGAAGATGTGAAGCACAGCCAAAAAAAATGTACCATCTTAAGAATATTTTCCTTTTTTTCTTAATGTACATAACACCAGAGAAAGGCTTCTGTCACCAATCAGTCAGCATCAGCATCATTTCCCCAACATCTGTTTGTTCAGCAAACCCATATTGCTTAGAGTTTACAAAGCAGATCCTGCCCTCAAAGTACCACAAGAATTTACAGAAAACCACAAGCTTTGGCTTTTGGTTGTGTTTTGTTGTTTTGGGTTTTTTGTTCGTTTACTGGTTTGTTTTGAATGCATGATTCACTCAGAGGCATTTTGTTCTGTAAGTGTTCTCTATTCAAACAAGGGAGTGTTTCTTGTGAGTCCTGCTTACTCTGATAAAACCAAGGCACTGTTCAGAGCTCATTTTGAGCATGGTCCCCATCATCCTTACCATCCAGAGATGCCCATTTTCCAGCTCTTTAGAAGCCTCCACAAGGGCTCATCTAAATCTTAGCACAAGAACTGTGCTCTACAGACAAGTCACTCATCATTTGATGACTGAAATACACAAAATTACATTCAGGTACAGCAAGAGTTAGAACTGCCATTCAAGGAGCTATGCAGCAAATTGAAAAGCCAACTCAGTGGAGCTGGGGGAAGTCATGCTATAAACTGGATGGACTACAACCAAAATCCCCCAAGAAAAGTAGCCTGGTACCATATGTCAGGAGAACCTTGCTAAGTCCACTGCTGTTTCTGACACGGGGAATGATTTCAAAATATTCCTCCTGGGAGATGTGAACTGTTAAATTGAAATAAGGGGAAAACCACCAAATTCCACTCAGGCCATCATCTACTTTATCTCCCTCTGACTACAGCATGGATAGAAGTAATAGCTGGATGGTTTTAAGAAAAGAAAAAAAAATAGCTAAATAGTCACTGTGAGGTCAATCCTTGTACCTCAGTAGGCATTAAACACAAGTAAAAGCAAAAGAGAATCTTCTGTAGTTACTAAAATTTGGTTGAAGGTTTAGCAAACAGGCATGTAAACTGCTGGTTTATGGGATCAAAAATCACAAGACAAATTTTCACCTACCAGAAATTCATTCTGAATTTCAGGATCCTTACTTCTAATGCATTTCAAGAGAAAATTAAGATGGCACTGTTGGAAGGGAAAAATCCAATTCCTCTATGAACAAATGTAATAGACTGAAGCAGCCATCATTCAAAGAGAAGTCAAAATCAACAGAAAACCAAAACTGACTAAATACACCAAATGATATATAATTATCATTTGCAGAATTTACAGGTATTTTTAAATTCTCTGTTGTTCTAGCAAGCTTCCTCACAACCTTCTTTAAACAGGTTGTACACCTCATGAAGTCTCTATTTTACACAAACCTGTACTTAATTTTAATCTGCCCCAGGTGAACTTTAAACATACATATATAAAATGTATGGATTTGAGTGACCGCTGTCTTTTCAAAGGACATTCACCAGTTCCAGCAAATTCCACAAGCTCTGAGGTTTAAAATCAAACAAAGGAGCTTAATATGCCAAATACCTACAGATATCCATTTTGCTTCCCATATCTGCAATTCTACCTTAATTCCTATATCTACCTTAATTCCTATATGCTTGCTGTCCTATTTTACTTGGTCACTAGTAAAAATTGAACTGCTCAGGCAGACTAGACTGGAAAATATGTCACAGTGTATTTTCTGAATTGCTCTCCTGCCCTCTTTTTACCTGATCCTTACATAAACAGCCTCAGACTCCCAGAAGTAGCTCTGCCCTGAATACTCTAATTCCGTTTAACTGGACATGGTGGGTGCAGACAGGAGAAAATTCTTGAGCTAAGAAGAGTCAGAATGGGCTAGTAACTATAGTACAGCATTCCCCTAAAATGCATAAATATGTTACAGAGATAATATAACAAACATTCTTTCCTTAGCACTATACTACTGTTAATAGTATTCAAAATAGTACTGGTAAATTATTATACTCTGCTCAAAACAAGTTACAAAATCTTGATATAATCAGCAAAATTCAGTTTCTTTTCACATACAGTATGCCTAATCCCATCCCACTCACCCCTAAAGCATTAAAGCACGTGACTCCCATGTAAATTTAGGAAGGTAAAGTACGAAATTTTTATTTAAACAGCTAAGCAGGGAGAATTTGAGAAGTAGTCAGATTTTTAAACCTCATCTTTTCTAGCAAGTATTACCACAAACAGTGGTAAATTCCTCTCCAGGCTCCTGACTTAATCTTCTCTGGATTGCAATGTATAAGCCCTCCTTTGTTGGCTGCAGTATTTCTACCCCTGCTGATGTGTCAGAAGCTGTGACCATTAGGCAAAATACAAATATGTGGCATTGTATCACTTTTTTTCCTTTCTTCTCCTTTCTAGAAGATGACGACAGGCACGCCAGAGAGCAATAACACCAAGTCCAGCGCTCCCCTCCTGACTCAGAGGTACCTGAGGCTGGTGACCAAGGATGGGCGCAGCACGTTCCACATGGCCGGGGCCCAGGGCAGAGGTGTGACGTACCTCCGAGACGTGTGGGGGATACTCATGGACATGCGCTGGAGATGGATGATGCTTGTCTTCTCCGCTTCCTTTGTCCTTCACTGGCTGGTCTTTGCAGTGCTCTGGTATCTGCTGGCTGAGATGAATGGGGACCTGGAGCTGGACCACGATGCTCCACCTGACAACCACACTATATGTGTCAAGTACGTCACCAGTTTTACAGCTGCCTTCTCCTTCTCGCTGGAGACGCAACTCACAATTGGCTACGGCACCATGTTCCCAAGTGGGGACTGTCCCAGTGCCGTTGCACTGCTGGCAATCCAGATGGTCCTGGGGCTCATGCTAGAAGCCTTCCTCACAGGTAATCCTTCCTACTGTATCTTTACACTCAACAGGTGTAACAACTGGATTTAAGAATAGAGCTAGAAATAAATACTGTTCATTTTGATATATGAAAGAACAATTAAGATAGCTGAAATCTTGTCATCCTTGTAGTGGCTATGTCGTACTAGAACTTAAACACCTTTAATCAACAAAAGACAAGTATGGTGTTATCTATATCTGGACTTAAGAATTTCACTATTAATTAGAAAATACGTGTGGTGGATCACAACACATTGCTCTCAATCATTTATTTCTTATACCATTCTCTCTCTCAGCTATTACCATATAATTACAATATTTAAAGTCAATTTGTTTTGATTTTTAAGGTGTACTTTCATCTAGCTGAGCTATCTTCATTGATCTTTAACCCAGTGTTTATGTATTCCTCAATACCTAAGTTTTTACAATGTCACAGCTATTCTGAGGTCTTTTAAGTTATTTAAAATATTCTTCATGTTTAAAGTAATTCAAAATACTTTGAAAATACACAGGCTAGTTTACTGTGTATTAGAAAGAGCTTCTACAGTATAACATACCAAGATCAGTTCCAATTACCAGTTACAGTAAGTTGGGGCAAGCTAACAGCCTCCTTACAGCTACAGTTAACTTCCAAATATTAATAAGTGAACATAATTTAAAAAAATAAGTATTTTAGGAAAGCTATACTTTTTTGAACAAAAGCAGGTTAATATGACGCCAACCTAACAGTTTCCAAACAGGGTCTTTCCAGCCTCAGTCTGTTTCTGCTCCCTTGAAACCTGCAGGGAGCCAGCCCAGGCCCTGTGCTCACACTGAGTTTGCTCTTTCCCATGCCCCAGGTGCTTTTGTGGCCAAGATTGCACGCCCAAAGAACCGGGCACTCTCCATCCGCTTCTCACGCTCTGCCGTGGTCACACACAATGAGGGGAAGCCTCAGCTCATGTTCCAGGTGGCCAACACCCGCTCCAGGGCCCTGACCAACATCCAGATCGCTGCTATACTTTACCAAGAACAAGAGAGTGGCCAGCTGCACCAAACTAGCATTGACTTTCACCTGGACAGCATCACTGCACACGAGTATCCATTTTTTATTTTCCCTCTGACCTACTACCACACCATCACTGCATCCAGCCCGCTGGCTGCTCTCCTTCAGGGAGAAGCTCCCCCCCACTTTGAGTTGGTCGTTTTCCTGTCAGCTGTGCAGGAGGGCACAGGAGAAACGTGTCAGAGGAGAACATCCTACCTCCCATCAGAGATCCTGGTGTACCACCGCTTCGCCTCCCTGATAGCCCGCAATGCCAAAGGCGAATACGAGACCAAGATGGAGAATTTTGACAAGACTATTCCTGAGCCCCCAGCTGCACCTGACTCAAAGAGTCCAGAGAGGACTGACAAGGAGATCAGCATCAATGGACAGCATATCGACAGCTTCCAACTCTCTGAGACTGCCCTCATATAGTAGAGAGAATAAACCTTGAACTTTATGCTTTTTAATTATTATTACATTAAACTTGTGGGTTCTGTTTAAAAACTTACTTCCTTGCCTGCCCTGCCACCTTCTAGTGATCTCTCTCTTGTAGTCCCATCCTTCTGATTACAACATGATATACAGAGTGAAGAGAATGTGCGTGCCCACTGAGGAGAGGCTGCATTAACCACCCGGCATGAAGACAGGTGCCTGAATCACAGTACTAACTCCTGGGAAATTAGAAGAGCTACCTGCTGAATTCACCAGACTATGATCAAAGCCACACTGACTCCAAAAGGAGAGATCTTCAAAACTCGCAAAGCTGACCAAAGTCATAATTAACAAGCTTGTGACAAAATGGACAATAAAACAAAATCAGAAAACAGCATGGGGTCATTCAGTGAATACATGAGTTCTGGTATAAGTAACTCTGTTCATCCAAAAGCCTAACTTTGCTATTCTCTCTTCTATCTCTTTGGGAATACAGACTTATATCATTTTTCAGATGGCTGAAAGTCCTGCCAATCTCTCATGGCAGTGAACAGGACTCCAGCTGTGCTTATTAAGCAAAATTATATATCCTAAGTGCAGTTCTTCATTCTGCCAAATAAGAGAGCATCTCACTCTCAGACAGGTCTATGAAGACACTATAAAAAAATCTGGGTGTATATGACAAATACTACAATGGAAATTTTTTCTTATTTGACAACACCGATTTTTTTCTTATTTGACAACACCGAAATTATTTAGCAGTGTAAAAAAAAAGACTATTTCTAATGAATGAATGTAAGGGGTTTTTTTAAAGGCCCATACATTCCACATGTTGTCACCTTTGCGCTGCTTGTCTCAAGTAAATCTGACCCAGAAGGCCGCACTACATATATGAGAAGTAGAACTGCAGCCATTGATATTTTATGCTTTCTAACATCAATCTTTGCCTGTACACACAGCACAAAAAATATTTAGAGACACTTGAATCAATTTTGAAATAAAAAATTAAAACAAATTATACATGAGACTTCTGTATTTAAGTGCCTCATAAACCTACTGCAATTAAGATGCAACTCTGAAGCTTCTAAATAATTTAAGATGCTAAAGGAAAAATACAATGATGGATAACTACTTCCAAGCTCTCAACAAAAGCAGTGCCTATTAGGTGTTCATACCTGAATATTCAAGTAGAATTAAAATAAAGTTACCTCTCAAAGGTAAAAGACTTTTCCCAGAAACCCAGATGGCATAAATAGCAACTTTCAGTGACAACAGCATAAGACATTACCAAATCTACTTCCTCTTAACTTCACCCAAGTGGTCAGCAGCAGGAAAAATTGTCTCAAGCTATCTGATGAGATAGCTTAAACTGAATTCTTCTCAAGTCACAAAACTGTTCACTGAAGTGTTTTCATAACCCAAACGGGGTCAGCAAAAATCTGTTTTGGTTTTTAGAGTCTGGGGACTCACCCCACAGAAGCATTCCACACACTGTTGGGGAATGAGGGAGAAGGGCCACATTTTTATTCCAAATGAGCTCTCATTCCAAAACAATTCAAGTGCTGCCTTCCCCCATTGCAGACCTCAGAGAGATTCGATTTTTCACAGACACTCCCAAAATCTTTTCCAAACTTCATTCTACAGACAAGCATTGACTATTGTGGAGCCTGGAGAGCAGCACACTGTCAAGTTACACTGCCTTCATCCCTCTTCATCACTGTTTTTTAGTTATTGACTCATACACAGTTTAAAGAACCCTTTTCCACCCTTGTGTCAGAAACAATAATTTTTAGTTATTTCTTGGGTTTTTTTCTTATTTTTTCTACATTCTCTATCAATGTAAGACATTGGTAAGAGTCCTACAAATTAAAAACCAATGCAAGAGCAGTAAAGCAGACTCCTGTGTAAAGGCTGAAATAGGGCAGCATTCTGTGTGAGGCATTATTTCTCCCATATACCACATGGGACTATAATGTCATGGTTTAGAACCAAAGGTATACAAAGCTATTTCTAATTTCAATTCACATCTAACCAAAGGTGGGCTCTTTTTTTAATTTCTACATGACTCAATACTTTGAAGTTGCCCTGGTTTTAAAATAATTTTCTTTTTACAGATTTGGTTTAAAAGGGAGTACAATAGCAAGTATAAAGAAAATACACGTTGTTAGTATATGCTAAATGCAATCTTCAAATACTACACTTTGGAATGCAAAATTGAATGATACTGCAGAAGCACATTAGACAAAGAACTGTGTAGTTACTTCAGAACAAGGGCAGAAAATACATTAATATTGTTTTTACAGTTCCAGAGAACTGGTGAATCATGGATGTCTGAAAGTACTGGAAATACGCCATGGCCCAAATTGGAGTAGAAACCTAGGAAAATTGCTGATGGGCTCTGATGCACCCACATAGCACTCCATTCTTTAGTACAGCAAAAGCAAACCAGTGATGAACCTTCTGTGAATGCAACTCCTGCCAGCAAGTCATGGCAGGAGAACAAGCCAGGCAGAGAGAGGGAAAGTATGATTCAAAGAAATTCAACATCCTTTTTACAGCCACTTGAACACACCTTCTATATTCAAATCTTCTGACCCTAACCAAAACCCACACATAAAACAGAACTCAACCAGATTCCACAACTGACTTACTAACAGATTTGTTTAAACTACATAACAATTATTCACTACCAGTTTGTAACTGCTGGTAACCAATCAAATCCCTTCAGCTACTAAGCTGGTATTAGTCAGGAGGCTGCACAGAAAATAAAGCAGCTTTTGTGAAGAGGCAGATATGCTCAAGAAAGCAACTTGCTCATTTTCTTTGCTAATGGCCTCAGCCTCCCAGATACAATCAGGGTTCTAAGTGAAGTCTGTCAGAACTGTGACAATCTGCAACAAACTTGCAAATACTTTGTGCGTCTTCAATCTGCACGCTGAAACCAGGAACAGATACTGTTTATACTGAGAATCAGTCCAATGCGACCTCACAAACTGTGAGCATTGAAAAAGCAATCATTAATTTTTAAGAACAGCACTACTGATCATATTTGAGAAATAAGTATTTGTTAAATTTCTATTACTTTTTTAATCTCTTGATTTTTAACTGAGGGATCTTGCATTGTCCTGCATTACAAATACCCAGAAGTGATTAAATATTTGATTTCTTAATAATTCTCTAATGGGGATCTTCCAGAACAAAGAACATGAAAAAAGTTGGCAACTCAGTAAATTATGCAATCTGAATCCAAGGCTCTATGAATCAGCAAGGAAAAACTGAAACACGGTAAAATTACAGAATAAAATCTCAACTAAGGAGTTTAAACAAGGTATCAGAAACCAGTACAGGCATCTGCTAAAGCATGTAAGCCTGAATTATAACCTGTATGTCAATTCCTTTCCTTTCTGCTTCCACAGCTTTGCGTGGATACTAGTGCTTGCTATTAACCTGGGACTTCTTTTGGCACATCTGTACCCTCTCTCATACTCAAAATATTTTGTCAATGGAAAAGCCATTACATAACAATAACTACTTATAGTTAACCAAGGCTTGAGTCAGAACAGACCAACACTTTCTGTCAATATTTCTGTGCTCTCCACCTTACCTCTCTTTGGAGGTAAAGGGAAGAGAAATGATCTTCCCACTTCCTGCAACATTAACCTCTATATAGCAATACTGTTGTTAAAACAATATTTTTATAATAAAACTTCAGAAAGATTGATGGTCTTTTGCCTCCCATACTGACTGGCAGAGAAATACAAGAGACTAAAGAAGAGCAATTAGGTACTCCAAAAGTTTCATAATTTGAGAATAAGCACATCATTTCTCACAATAAGCTTCCAACAAATTGCACCAGGGACATCATCTTCCCTAGGGAACAGTTCTTGGAAGACACATTCAACAGAGCCCTCATCACTAGCAGTTGCTACAAACACAAAATGCTCAACACTAGCTGCAGATTAACCTCTGGCACACATCAGCTTCTCTAAGGACATTCTGCACATTGTAAATTCTCCTCAATTTCAACTGAGAAATACATCTGATCCTATACCAATATGCAATATTTTTACCCTTCTTTATCAGAAATGCAGTACATTCTATATCCTGGAACTGGAGTTGTTATATTTCTAATCACAACAACAAGAAGAAGTTAAATAAATAAATCAACTGTGGTAGATACTACTTTGACATCCATTTTTCTTTTGTAAAAAATGCAGTCCTGAAATCTCAGTAGTACTTACCTTACCCCCATTTTCATTTTCTCCTAAAAAATTTCTGAATTATATACGGAAAGTCCGGAGTTTCACTACAGACATTTAAAACTGGTCAATCTCTGACCAATATCAAATTATTTTCTAGAAGTATCCTCTTTTTAAAGGAGACAATGAGGAAAAACATACACATCTTAATTATGTGTTGACATTCAACTTAACAAGCAGAAAAATAAAAGCACTCTTAAGAAGCTGTGAATAATTCCTATATGGAGGGAGGACTGGAAGGGTTCTGAAAGCAAACTCCTGTGGCATGTGTCACCATGGTAATCCAGAAAACTATAAATGACAATTTTTGCTACTCTTACTACAAAAATATCAACAGTTACACAGGGATTAAAATACATTCCTGTCAACTTCTAATTACAACTGGATCTCTTGGGTTTGTCTTTACATTCAACCTGCACTTATCTGTTCTAATTTATGCTTTCTCAGCATATTACCAAGGAGGGTATGTAGCCAAGACTCGTTTTAGCAAAGCCAAAGATTCCTTGGGTCCTAAATACAGAAGACACATTGTCAGTAAGCTCTTGCTAGTACAAAACCTCTCAGTAGGCACAGCTGTGCTCCATGCACAGGGAAACAGGCCATGGAGAAAGAGAACAGGCATACCAGAGTATAAGCAGCATATAAGCCTGCACAGCAAAAGTCACTGCAGTTACCAGATAGCCAGAGCTGCCCTGATGTTCCCACCACCCTTAGAATGTCTATGTTTCATCTCCAAGATGACAAACCCATTCCAACTTAAGTTCAGCTGGATGTTCAGGTGTACTGGGCCACAATTAGGGATCCAGCATTCTGCCAGAACATAGCTAGCGTGAAGCATTTCAGAAACAGAACAGGGGAGGAACAAGAGACAGAAGAGCAGATAACTAGACTGAACAGGAGGTTCAGATGATGACAACTAATTTGTTCAACAGTAAATCCATCAGCACGGGAACCTCAGGACACTGCTGGGATCTCTCACACTAGCAAGCATTCAAAAAAATTAAAGGTCAAATGACCAAGAAGTCCTAGGTACCAAAACAGCCCACACCAGGAATGTTTAAAGCTGCATTGAAAAAAGGCGTATTACCACAGCACGCCTGTTCATCAGCAAAGGTTCTTTCACAGAGGTACAGGAACTTAGTTCCAGTTGTAAACATCATAATTAAATAAACACAACCTACTTACTCCACATGCTTCTTATCTGCTACACTTAAATGTCTAATAGTGAGAACAACACAAAGTAAGAGAAACAACACTTTGAGAACGCACTTAGCAACCTGGCACAGTATCATGAATCTTGCATCAACAATATACTTGGAGCAGTAAGAAAGGCTGATACATGTACAAATCCCTTCCCCAAACACACCCTGCTCCTCCCTCCCATTTTCTGCCCACACAGTAACAAAACCATACCTGGATCTTTTCGCCCTGGTTTTTCAAAGCGTCCTGTCTCCCCTAGAAAGGCAGAATAGAAGTTTCAAATAAGGTTTTGGAACTACTCCAAAAGCTCATTTTAGGTATAGGTTTTGCTGGTTTTCTTTACTTGGTGGGAACTTTTTTAAAATCAGAGCTTGATGGACATTACCTTTAGAGTCCAAGTGACAACTGAAATTTTCAGGAACACCAATACACACACGGCCCTTGGGAACTGGGTATGTTTTCAAATGTGCTCCTAAGTACCGTGAACAATGTCCAGACTAAAACTGAAGCAAATCCTTAGCACCAGCACTTAAATTGCAACTGTTGTAATTTATGTTCTCTTAAAGTAGTTAGCTCCTTCTTCCCAGGAACTCAGCAGAAAAAAACAAACCTTTGCAAGAAATGCTCTTTTACTTTCTCCAGAGCCTCAAGAAACATTAATGTGTTTAACTCCATCTTAGAAATTCAAACACTTCACTCACAGATATAACTAATTACCTTTCCTAAAGTGTTTTTATGAAGTCAAAAGGCACAAATGGAAGCTGAACAGATGTGTGTAAAAAACTTTAAGTGCTAGAGTTCTGTTACCTTTCCTCCCAACTCTGTGATCTGTGCATTTCCCTGCCCCCTCCTCGCCCAAATCCACCCTCCACTTCATCAAAACTTCTTTGGTAGAAACCGCTTTCTCCTCGGCCTCTGCCTGAAAAGACAAAAAACACAAGTGTTTGTAATAAATAATAATAAAAGTTGAAAGAATGAGGTAGGGTTCCCTTTCCTGGTGTATCTGAGAGCTAATCTTGCAGTCTTTAAGCCCCAGTGAAATTATCTGGGAGAAAAGGAAAAAGGAACAATGACTGAAGAAAGAGTCTTATCCAAAAAATCTTATTAAGAAGTGCAAGACCAGACAGAACAGGCAAACAATTCTGAAATAAATACGATGCAGAAAATACAAATACTTACCCAAGAGAAATTACTAAGTAAGTATGCATTGCTCACACAACATCCACACTGCACACGTGTGCTTCACACATAAAAATCAGATTACTTTTAACAGCAAACTCCAGTATAATGGCACTGCACTGTGGATGTACTCCTAATTATTGCTGTCAAGGGTCATAAAGGAGAAGGAAGCTATTAAGTTTTAGTGACTGCCAGCAAAAATCTCCCCCAGGATCAGTGGGAAGAAAAGAAGGATCAGAGGATGGTTCTAGGCGGGTCAGAATGAAGAAGGACATTAGCTATAGCTTTAAAATTATCCTACTGACCTTTTCAGTAAATGGTTCTCTGTAGGCAGCTATCAAGTACCAAGCCTCAAGCCAAAAAGTTACAGACATATCCTCAAGCAAAGCATCTCAAAGCACATCTTCAGGGCTTGAAAAGGCATGGGGTGTTTGGGTAAAAGAAAACAAGCCCTACACAACAGGAAAACAACACCCACATATATCCCCAGCCCATCAAAACAACTTTCAGCACTGCTTAGATTAACGGATGGGGTGAAGTTTCCAGATCTACAAAAGACAAACACAGCTTCACACTCTGCTCCAGCAGAAGAAATGGCAGGTTTCTAACCAACTAATTTACCATTTCAAGATCTCATGGAAAGAAGATGAACAAGTGGAACATCTATCAGCTCACTGTCGGGTTAATGCCTTGCCTACATACACATGTAGACTCTACAGTCAAGTTTAAAACCTAAAAAGCACCCTAAAAAACCTAAAACCAGGAATTCTTGGCTGGATAAGTACCTCAAACACCTGTCTTTTCATATTTCTCTCTTCCTGGCTTCAAGGAAAAAAACATCTCAAAGTATGAGGTGCAAACCTGGCCAGGGATCTGCAGAAGTAAGACAGAATGATGACCAAATGAAACAGGAAACAAACACCTTCAGAATGGACTGCAGTTCCAGCAGTCTTTTGAAGAAAGTAATAAAGAGCCTCTACATTTAAAATCTAAAGACACCTGGATATATCAAGGAATCATACCATGTTTCAGTATCTTATGACCAGAGAAATTAAAAATAAAAATTGCAAGACAGTTGCAATGGTTTTTCTACTATTCTATACCAAATCTCTTAGAAGGGGTGGTAGATGAAAAGGGCAGAAAGTTGCTTTTCAGGCAGAGAAAAAAAAAGTGATCCATGGATAATCTAGTTGGGATCTTTAAATACACAACTACTTTTGTATGAGGCAGAACAGGTTGCAGGGTGCATAAGGAACAATTTTAACATCCCCTTTGGACAAAACTATCCTGTTCTATCACCAGCGAAGTTGATCAGTGACAGCTCTCTCAGAATCACAAAGATGCATCCTTCCTTACCACAGAATTCTGAGGATGTCTAAGTTCAGATGAAGACTGGACAAACTCAAAAAAGATAAACAAAATTCATTAACAGAGGCCACATCTGGTTCAGGAAATATGCTGAGCTGCAAACATCTGGCAGCTGAGCCTCTTCACCTTTGTGTTTTTCTCAGTCCTTATTCTCTTGCCAAGATGCCTTCTTTTAGCTGCTGCTAGACTATGGTCACCTTGGAGTTGAGCAAGCCCACGCCATTTTCAGCATAGCTGTTTTTACACAAACTCAGGGAGAGGCAGAGGAGCTGACTGAGCACTCAAGGTAAGAGAGAAGAAATTAGCATCAGACCTATGAGAGTTATCAGAAACACCTTCACTAGGGCAAGTCTGATACAACAAGGTTGACTATAGTAAAACAAGTTGCAAAGGCAAGAAACAGGAAGAGGTGATACAACATCAAACACAGCATGGTATTTATCCAGTTAAAACATTATGGGTGCCCTAAAATCCCAGGAAAGGACTCCAAGTTTTTCATCTTCACAAATAAAAGCCAGGAAAGTTTCAGCAGCTCACCCAATACAATCTTTGCCTAATTTCTTCACTACAGGAAAGCTGTCTTCCTTCCTCTCACAAGAGATAATAAAGCAAAAGCAGTTCATAGAGTCAAAACAGAACAAAGGCACTGACTCATCTCCTGTCTCTGAGGTAGCAGAGGTGGGAAGTTACACTTTCCCAACAAAAACAAAGCAGGCTTGTACAGTGAGCAGCAGCAGCACTCCTCTTGCAAGGGTGAGTGCAGTGCTGCACACTGGGAGCAGCCCACACCACCAGAGCCTGGCTGATAAAGGACATTTCACCAGCAAATAAAGCAAGTGTCCTGTACAAGAGCAAGAATCAGTTGTTTTCCCAGCAGCATTGCTGATGGCTGTTTAAAAGTATGTGAAATCACAGCCTGAGAAACTTCCCCCCACTCACCACCCTGTATGGTGGTCCATCAGTAATTCAGTTGTGCTCAGCCACCAAAATGGTCAGAATTAAAAGGTAACCTTGCAAAACGTCTGAACAACTGATCTTAGGCATTCAAGTTAAGGCTGCCTGTGGGGTCCCAGCACTCAGCTGCCAGCTGCAGTGATAGCACATAACACTGGACAGGGCTACTGAAGCACATCTGCCCTGGCTGTGCTGCCCCCCCATCCATGTGTGGAAACAACATGGGCCCATCCAACAGTGGCAAGCAGAAGCACATGTGCAGCCCCAGCAGCCACCAAGCAGAGCACAGTGTGGGAAGCATCAAACAGATCCTACCAAGCTACAGAAGAGAAGCAGCCAGTCAAGGGAAAGTGTAGTGTGCAAAGTCAGTCACTCAGCAAGTACCACGTGGGTGAGTCTGACCTGAAAGTACACACCAGGGCACAGCTAATGCTGGTCACAGAATGCACAAGAAATGCCTGCAGAGAGGATAAAACTGCACATGTAAGCACACCACCTGACCTTCTGCTTCTGCACTCCTTGGCTTCTTTTAAACAGAATGCCACTTCTGAAAAAATATACCTGGCACACAAGCAGCAGATTAAGTGCATGTGTTGCACAAAGTACTGAATGCAAAGTCAATAAATGTCAATAAAGCCTTCCATTTAATAACAGAGTGAAGCAAATGTGTCATTTGTATTTCAGTAATTTCCCAAAAACCTCAGGATGAGAACATCAATCCACTGGACATTGCAATCATAACAGCTAAGTCTCTAACCTGAAAAATAAACAAGTTTGAATTTAAGTAAAAATATAAGACACAAGCAGGAGTGTAATAAGCAGCACAAACTGTCATAAATTATAATTATTATTACCAAAAAACCTAAAGCCTTACAAAATACAAGAAGCAAATTCTTGAAATTACAGCATAACTGGAGTTTAGGATCTACAATCACAGTCATAATACTCTTTGGGAAAAACAGAATAAATGTAGTTCAACTACTGCTGCTCAGATATGCAAACATTACACTTTCACAGCATTGACACACTTTCCAACAACAGCAAAAACAGATTACAAAGGGCACAGAGTGTGGGTGGGGAAAGAGCTCTAATAGGAAGCAAAGGACCCTTCATAACAGCCTTAACCAAAAGGGAGAACAGCTACAAAACAAAGTGTCTGTAAGCTTACAGCCCATTCCAGGCACTATTTAAATCTCTCCTCATCCAAGGCTCTTATTCATGAATGTTGACATTCCAGTCCTGCCAGCACAAAGCACAGGGCTTAACTGCACACCACAGGGAGCTACCAGGAAAACAAGTCAATTAGAAAAGAGTCACGTGCAAGTACTTGGTTTCTTCAGAGACCGACAACTTCATTTAAAAAAATAATAAACCAACAAACCAAAAATCAAAGCAATTTCCACAGAGTAACCACATTCTCATCATCACAACATAAGCTTTTTCAGTAAAAGTTGGGGTGACCACCCAGAGAATATTTACTGCATGTTACCTTGCAGTTTTAAATAGGGGTAAGTGAATCCTATTTAGAGTTCTACCCATAACACTCCTTTACCAGCATTTCTTTCCCTTGCCAATCCAGCACAGATTGCTTCTCGTGCTCTCAAATGCTGGAACACAATTCTGTGATTTGTGCCTCAGTCAGGGAACTTCATTAACAAATCTAATCACACATGCAAATTCCTCTATAAAGCTGCTGTGGTGCAAGTCCCTTCAAGACAGAAATCTCATTTTGGTAAAGCTGAAGCCCGCACTGACTCGGCAGCACCTTTGCTGCATACTACTGTGTAAAGTTCATGGAAAACACCAGAAAACCTTTTGAACCCAGGCAATTTTGCAGTGCAATAAGAATGTTTTCCAACTGTTAAGTGAGGCAGCTCTTTTAGTGAACAAACTCCCGAGAAATTTCAAGTCCTTTTCACTGTAACCTAAAAAAACAAAATTGCATTTAAACCCTACTACTTGCAAGCAACGTTTTTGTAAATGTCAACAGTCCTCTATTGAATTTTCATAAATAACTATGGGAAAAAAGTCCTTGGCTACAACAGCATCATCTGTATAATTATGAAAACGGTACCATTTTCTCCTGGCAGAAGCCTTACTATCATGGCTACAATATAAAAACTTTGGGAAGACTCATCATGCCTAGAACCCAACAGTAATTGCTCATGGGAAGAAGGGAAGAGTGGAAGAAACAAGCAGCAACCAGGATCAATGAAAGAAGGAAAGCTCAGAAAGCTGAAGAAATTTACTGCAGAAGTATGTCCTTTACAGCTTAATCAGAGCAGCCCAACAAGCACACCATATAAAAATTCCACCATATTAAAAGATCAAACTAGGATAAACAAAAAAGTAAGTGAAAACTATTAATTTTGCAACAAAGTTCTTGCTAGCATTTCTTAACAAATCTTAAAAGTGAACTATGGGAAACCAGGAATACATGCAGCAGCTTTCAAACACTCTCAGTACTGCACACATTAATGTAAGGAATCAAACTTTACTGCCAAACAAAACAATCATGCATATGAGTAGATTCAATAATAGAATTACTGGGTTAGAAGCCATATTCTGCCAGATTTAGCCTTACAACCACATTGAAACTAGTGGGGGTAATTAAAAAACAACCCACTGCTCACTGCATAAGGACGACTTTGCTAAGAGTGCAGGAAGAAAACAAAGAGGAATTTGACAAAAGAAAGCAAAATAAAGGGTTTACCAAATTACAAATGGTCAAAGTATCTTGATATTGAAACTAGAGAGCACACTAGTGGGTGTATGATCTCATCATCAAATTTTAAGCAGCAATAATTTTATTTGCAGAATTATGTCTTGATGCATCTAAAAAAAAATAGCCAATATGTATATCTAGCAAAAGTGTAACATAGGTGATAGAAACACACACATTAAAATAAAACAGAAAAGCAACAACTTCCAAATTAGTACACACATGTATATATATGCACACTTTTTTTTTAATGAAACCCTGAGCATTTGTGCAACTACAATGGCAAATGAAGGGGAAGCAACAGGAAAATCTAGTGATAGTCTCATAAAGCTTTAAATTCATATCTTAGCTGGGAAGCAACCACAAGAAGACAGAAAACCATCTACAAATATCTGAGAGATGCAAACTAAAAAGAAAGCAGGATTAAGGAATGAGAACAGAAATGAGAGAACACATTAAGCCACAGCAAAACTGTCAAGCATCTAATTATATATGAAGTACTTTCTGAAGATCTTATTGAAAATACCAGCCGTTAAGGGCATGTAAAATTAAATTAAAAAGGGCTCTAAGAGAAATCTCACCTAAGCACCTGCAAAGACAGAGGTTACAAGATTATTTACTCAGTATTTCCAAGTTACTAGCTTCCTAGTATTCTAAATGCAGCCCATCCTATTTATATATGAAGCCCCCCCAAAAAAGTTCACAGAAGTGCACACACTGAAAAGGAATTGCTAAGATAAATTCTGGGTTTAACTATTTGGTTTGACTTTAGCAATATGGCCTCAGGACATTTTCTCCATTCATTTGCAAATGTTTCAGGTGATCCTGGATGAGACAACTACAGTGATGCACCAGAACTGGAAAGACTCAAATATCTCCCAAATTCAATTACATCTTTCCATTAACTGTTTACACTCAAGATGTTAAAAAATGAAGATGGCTTTTCAGAACACTGACCCCAACCTACTACAACCATGATGTTTTAAGTACATGCATAGATTTTTTTCCTACCCTCTCCTTATAAATTGGTTTTATGTTTTTCATAAAGTTATTTTAAAGAATTTCATATTCCACCCAAAACTACCTTTCCCTTTTGGTTTCCCACCCCTCAACCTGGCAAAGGCACATAACAGAGATACCAGCTGTGCACTAAGATGTGCAGAATCATCCCTAAACCCAATATTCATTCTCCAGCACCACCTTGTTGGAAAGGTTGCAAAGCTTCAAGCAAAAAGAACACGTGGCTCTAGCCAAGCTCCATTTAGTGTCTCTGAGCAGCTTTGACCTGGATACCCTGGATCCATTGCAGCACATCCCATGGGCAGCTCACCTCGACCTCTAGAGGAACTTCGACCTCGAGGAGCCCCCACCACCGTTCCTCCTCCACGTCCCGTCAACCGCAGGACAGCAGCACTGTTTACAGACATCGAGAAATTTCTCTGCCAAAAAGAAAGTCACGGTCAGATTTGACTGGAAAAACCTTCACAACGAAATCACAAACAATAAAAACCAAACAAAGCAAAAAGAAAAAAACAAACATTTACCATTATCTTAAATTAGGCTTTGTTTTTATTGCAAATTCTCTACAATTAATACTAGAAAGGAAAAGGATGCCCACGTGAGCAGCTGAAGCAGTCTATAAAAGGATCTTAGTCAATATTACCATTTCCAAGTTACTTAGCTGAGATTTAGATGCTCTTAAGTAAGCATTTGAACAGCTACTCCTTTTTCAGGTGATACCAGAAGCCATTAGAACATCAGCAGTGTTAAACACACATTCTGCTGCAAAAAGAGACTGGCATCTGCCTATACCTGACACCAATAATTAATAACAATTCTAAACTTAAGAAAACAGGAACATGTAAAGACCAAGAGAACTTGAATAAAATTATATTTACCAATGCCCTTTGCAGAAATAAGCCTTTTTATTCTCTAAATATCACAAGAGTAACATATTTTAGGAAAAACTAAGCATACTTAGGGCTTCTGAAACTTAAGTGATACTAATTTTCAAAAGAAAATAAACACCAGTAAAATTCAACTTTAGCTTAACATGAAACAATTGCTAAAAGAAAAAGCTATTTCAATAAAGAATGGATAAATATAACCAACTCTGATCCTAGTCTCTGAGCACAAATTCTTGGAAAACTGGGCCAAAGAATTCAGAAGCACGTACAGAAACATTAACAAGTAAACCTGAACTGACACACACTTTCTGAATGCAAGTTTTGAATAATTAGAATGCAAAAGACTCCAAAAAGCTTTTATATCTGAAAGGAACTCAGAGCCAGCAAGGTGCTTACATCAACTCATCTGAATTACTATGACTTTGAAGGTCTTCAGAGAACAATGAGACAAGTGATTATATACTATTTAAAATCTAAATCACTAACATCAAAGCCAACAGGAGATTTAATATATTACAGAAACATTTCAAAAACTGCTTGATATGTGCTCCCTACAAAAGTAGATCTTCCTTCAAGAAAGAATTGGTAACTAATTAGACTTGAGGGGAAAGAAAAAATGCAGTCATGCATGGCAAAAAAGCAAGGTCAGCCTCCAGCAAATCTGTTTTCTGAGCTAGCTCTTGAAGTTTAAAGCAACCATTTCAACTGCGAGTGAAAAGGAACCACCTCCATCTGCCTCTGAGCAAACCACCACCTTTCTCGGTGTTGATACTTCTGCTTTTTTGTGAAGCACTGAAACATTTCACTAAAAAAATGTTTAAGTTATTTATCAGAATCATTGTCTTGCAATAGGAAATTAATCTTTTTTTCATGCCTTATTCTTCCTGTAAGAACAAAATAATGATCTTATTTTCTTTTCTAATTCATTTTTAAATTAACTTGTCTGCCTGAACTCTAGCAACTTCTCCCTCCCCTCTGTAGAGCCTGCTGCAGTGAAGGCATAGTGGTAACCCCCAACATGGTAAGATCACAGTAAGAAGTAAAAAGCAAAGTCAAAAAAGCAAAAATTGCCCTACTATTGATCAGTGTACTCCTTCAATGACCAATGCTGACAATGCACACTGAAGAACAAAGCTGCTGCAAAAGAGCTTTAGCAGCAAATGAAGATGTCTTAGGAAACAGATGTCAGGAAAATAACCAAAGAGGACACAAAAGGATCTCCATTATATTCACAAAGAGTTTGAGCTTCCCTTCCTATGCAAGAGGTAAGATTAAGACAACCAAATTCTCCCCTAATGCAAATAGGAAAAACAGGAGCAGTGGGAAAGGCAAAGGAACATTTGCTGCACATTGCCAGCGCTCCTTGGTGGGAAGCTTGGTTAAACCATCTGCAGAAACCTCCTTTGCTTCAACAGACACTACCTTGGAAACACATCTTAGACAAATCTGTGATTGTAAATATATTGTATTTCATTACATTAAGTGAATCAGTTGAATTCTAGGTTAGCTCAACAGCTTTATCTTCAAAAAAGTAACAATTTACATAAAAAGAACCAGCAATTCCATCCAAAGCATGTCCATGTCCTATTACAGGGAACACTGTAGCCTTAAGTATCCAATTAAATACTACAAAACTAAACACATTTAAGTTCAAATTAATATAGCTGACATGATCTGTCATCCATTCCTCTATAATACATCTGTAATTCAGTTTGAGATAAGTTCTTCCCATAGTACACATACAAGTGGAGTGCCATCAGGTGCACAACACAGCAGGAATTGTTCTGAATCTAAGGCCAAAGTAATCCTGACAGGCTCAGCTGCAACTGAACACTGCACTAAAGTACTGGTGCTCTGATCAGCCTCTCCTCTAAGGACTCCCACAGCCCTGCCCCTCAAGTTCTGAGACAACAATTCTATCCTAAGTATTCCTAGAGGCGGTAAAAAGGTTCTTTTAAACACTCTTCTGTCAATCTTAATTTTAAGAACTTTCCTGCACCACTGCTAGTGGTAAATCCATAAATATTCACCTCCAAATCACTTCTGAAGATGATTCTTAATGATAAACAATGCTACGTCATGGGGAACAAACACCAGAATTTCTAACTTAAAAAATGCCATTCCCTTGCTACCTCAAATCAATCATGAAGACAGGAAAAAAAAGGCACCAAAAACAGATTGTTTACATCCTCTGGGTTCCCAGAAAGCATTAAAGGAAAAGCTTTCTTAGAAAGGGAATATGGACCTCTTCTCTCAGATTATAATTTCTGTGGAGATTTTAGAGAATTGTTAAACTGTTTAAAGGCTCCTGTATGATTACAGGTGAAGAGGAGAAGGGAAAAGCAGTGACACATCAACTCCTCAGGAGTTTTCAAGACTGCTGAAACACTGAGCACTGCAGCAAAGGATCACATCTATCCCTGAAGCTCAGCAGCACTTACCATCTCATCTGTACTCTGCACACTTTGCATACCATAGCCTTTAACTCCTGTTATTCCTTGCAGAGAGTATCCTGACAAACACCAGGAGCCAGCATCCCCTTCAACTGCAAGAGGCTGTAAGTCCTCCCTGAAGGACTCCACCATGCATCAGCAAATGAATAAACCCAAAGACATTTACACAAAGGTTCAACATTTAGGTGTGCTACTGTATGTCTGGCTGACCATTTCTGGGGCTTGCTCCTGAACCCCTTCTCTCCCTACCCAAGAACAGGTGCTAAGCTAAGATTTCCCACAAAAGCACAGTCTCAACCTCAGTTGCCTTTGAAGACTATGACATGAAGTGCTTACAGTGTACCCACGTGAACTCAAATCCAACTGGTGATTAAAACCTAAACCATTAGCATCTTGTGTGAAATGACAGCATCCTACAGAGACACAAGAAATATGGACCAGTTCTGAAGAGGAAGGAAGTCTGGAAGAGATGAAGAGGATACGCCAAAATACCCAGGCACAAAATGGAATGAAAAATTCAAGAACACAACAGCCTGGGGCAGGCAAAGGAAGAAGGATGCTCTGATATCTTAAGAAACTAATAGTAACACTATCCACCCCTGCAAAAATCAAATCATTCAAGCCAGTAAAAATACTCAGCTTCCTATTACAAAAGAAACAAAAATCCAAACCACAGTATTATGAAGTAAGAAAAGTACTAAGAAACATGAAAAATCAGAGAGAAACTGCAAAATCAAAAGTTCTGACAACCAGAAAGAGGAAACCAGTTCAGAGTCAAAAGATGGGCGGTTTTCTCCATTAGGAATCAAATTTAAAGCAAGAGATTTCAAACTACCCAGATCAGTCATCCCTGAAATGGAATCCTTATGGACCTATTCTCACTCTCATCCATCTCTATGTAGTTATATATCTATAGATACATCCGAGGAGGAGATAAAAAGAAACTGCTTATATACAGAGCAGTTAACAGTACTGCATCTTAATAAATGTTAAGAACTTCAGCCAGTTGAAAAACTTCAGCATTTCTCTAAAGAACACAAAACAGAGGCTACAGAATTTAGCCACTTTTGTGACTCTCTGGTTACCAAAGAGAAGGTGGTAAAAACTGTAGAAAATGTCACTGATCTGAAAATGATGCATACTTAAAAAATAGGTAACACTTCCCAGATGGTGATCCAGGATTTAACAACCTGTCTGCCTTCAACAGAACATTGGATAAAAACAATGTTTTCCAATTTAAGACAATAATTGAGCATGGATAGAATTTAAGCTTTATGCTGACACAGTATGCTTTCATAATTTCTGTGTCCTAGGTTAAAATGAAAAGGTGCAACCAAAGGTATGTATTCTATTACCATCTTCATAAGCTGTTAAAATAGGTGAGGCAGTGTTCTTCATCTCCTCTGTGACTCAGCCCTGGTAACTCCCTAGAGGGGACAATCTCCACTAAAGGGCCATCAAGGTCTCCCATAACCCCGACTCCCCATGACTCACAGAATTATATCACCCCATTGTGAGATGCCCCACCCAGGGGAGGAACCAAACATTCCTACCTTTATATAATCTGAGGCTTGGAACACCAGGAGAGCACTACCACTGGATTCCCAGAGGACAAGAGCTCAATAACCACCACTGGACCTCCAGAGAAGGACCAGATCTTTCCACAGGATCACTGCTCTGACAAAGCCACAACCATCACTCCAACAGGACTGCAGCCACCATTTAATCAGACTGTAACCACCACCCTGACCCACAGGGTGCCAGGTTGTATCCTGACTCTGTCACTTTAAGTCAGAGTTTCTGTACTATTGCCTTCATTTTAATTTTCCTATTAAACCATGCTTCTGACTTGGAATCTCCTGCTGGTCTGTTTTCAAACTAGTACACTCTGAGATGTCCTAATTTCAAATTTCATTGTTTTTCTTAATGGAAGTATACTCTTTATTATGTCTTTACACTAATAAAAATCTAAAGATTAAGAAAAGAAAGATACAAACCTGTTCTTCTTCTGTAAAAGGTACAAGTGCCAGTGGTGGCAGGGGCTCCTCTTGTAAAATAGGCAAAAATTCCTTATCCAGAAGGTCTGAAGGTATCTGCAAGAAAGAAAAAGAGCATTCTACTCCATGCAAATATTTCCGCTTCAGGGATGATGCCACACACACTGATTCCCAATTTTTATTCTTCCAACTCTGTCTCTATCTACCCAGTACTTCCAGTAACTCTTACTGGGGGTAAGAGTCTGCTGCAAATTTACAACCCCCCGAAAAAAAGTTCTGAAACAAGGCATCCAAAGCATCACCCACCAACAAGGCCACAGACATCAGAACTCAAACTTACGCACCACTGCAGCTGAAATCTGAATCAAGTGACATTTCATCTGTTGCTTTTAACTTCAACATATTTTTATAGCCAAAGTTTTAATTAACAAAACTGCCACCTACAGCACAGAGGCTGTATTTGAAATAAGCAACTCAAATTTATAACCAACCAGGAAAGTAAAAAAAAAAAAAAAACCCACAAACAAGACTAAACCCAAACCAACCAAAAAAACATACAAAAAAGCCAAGTACAATAAAACTGTGTAGATTAACTAGAGAACACTAATGACTTAAATCAAAATAAATGTTAACAATAATTTTGAATCAGAAGCTCCATCAAGAGTTGTAACCTTGAGGATGTGGACAGGAACCACCAATTACACACAGCAAGCGAGTTCCAATTATGCCAAGGGACAACTGCTTCAAAAATATTTCGTTCATAACACTGAAGACCTTTTTCTTTTAGACATATGCTAGCAGAAGTCTTCCTGCTTTCAGTCAGTCTCTCTTTTAATTAGAGATTCAACAGCTTAAAAACATTGCTGACATCCACTAGATGACTTGAACCACTGTCAAGAATCCTTTCAGTCCTCATAACTAGAATCACTCAACACCCTGGAAACATGTGGATAGCAAAAGAAAGCCATACTCTAATCATAATGCCCTTCTGGCAAACACATAGGAAGAAAATATTATTTTGGATCATTCATAACAATCAGAGAACTTCCTGTAACACAGGATATTTGAGGGTTGTTCTGAATCAGCCCCAAGAGCAGAGGTCTCAGCACCATCTGACATAACAAACACAAACTGCAAAAAACAGTGACTTCTGACTGGCTGACCGATTCAAGCATAACATCAAGATCTAAATCACAGTTTCCTGAAGTAGAACAGGACAATTCTGCACGTTAAAGCATGGCTTTAAGCTATAGCACACTTAAAAGACTTAGAAAAATCTTTGACATTCAATGCCCTTAAATCCATTATTTAAACAATGCAGGGCTCCCAGTATTGTACTGAGAAGAATATCAGCACAGCCAAGTCAGGATAGGAACTTGGAGCTGTGTGTGCACATCTCCATTCCAAGTTCAAAGCATAATCTTGACATCATTTCTTGCAGTCCCTCCCTCCCCCAAGGGTCAGCTCTCACGGGCATTCAGACCTCCAGGTCTACTGTAACAATAAACCAACTGTTACCACCAGCTAAAGAAAAACCCAGTTTACAACTGCAAAATGTACTAATCATCTGCCTGAAAGATCCCTGAAATTTTGTACCATCTTTTACATCACTGAGAACCTTTGTTTGAAGTGAAACCAGAAGGAAGTTCTTGATTTTCTATACTGCTCTTATGCATTACATGTCATTGTTTCTGCATCCTGATACCCAGAGAAGGGAGCTACCTGAGGACTGCTCTCATTGGGCCAGTTACCTGCTAAAGTGAACTGACTTAAGATGGGATAGAGACCTCCTGCTTTTTTTGATGATCTGCTCATATCATTTACTGCCTGACTTTGTAGCTGAATCAAGTAACTACTATGCACTACATTAAATAAAATCCTACTGAGGCAAGCAAATCTGCACAGCTGCAAGGCGACTTTAACCCTCAGTCATCTGTGGCAGTGAAACTGAATATGGCAATCAGGTTTTTTTGTTCGCTGGGGTACAGGAAGTTTCCCCTAAAATGGAAGAAAAAGCAAAAAAACAAACAAACAAAAAAACCCCCACACAAACAAAAATACAAACAAACAAAAACCCCAAAAACATACTGAATCTGGTAAAAGTGCAATCAAACAAGTGCACACATGAAAACCCCCACAATCAGCCCTCTTTACTCTGGAATATAGAATATGTGATTTCTTTGTCCATAATCACAAAATACAAACAACTATTCCTAGTCACAAGACTGTCATTAGGAATACACACACAAGGCCATCTTCCTCTTCCTGCTCACCTTATTATCCTTTAGAAAAAGTGCCAACATTTCTTCTCTCCCATAGCGATAGTCTGCTAGTTTGTACTTGGGCAAGGCCGGAGACAGAGGAGGGGATGTCACGCTCCCACCACTAGACAAAGCTCGCAGCCTAAAAGGAAGCAGAAGAGCAATGAAAACTGAATTGTGAATATCTTCACTTGTGCTACCATCCCTCTGCACATTTACAGATTTGACACAAACAAAATAAATACAATACTGAAAGTAAAGACATTAAGTTTAACTTCAACACCCTCAGTGCTTCAATAGGAAGAGTGGAAGAACCTCCCTTGTTTCACCCACAGCCAGGAGAGCAAGAAATAAAAGAATTCCCATGAGCACATCAAGGAATTCAACTTGCCCCAGGAAAACTCTTATATTGACTATAGAGCAAGCCAGCTATACCCTCCTAAAGCCTTGCCTAAGCTATTCACACAGGCTGCACACAAATTAGTTAATGACAACAGCTTCCTTTTGCCAAGGAAAATTCTTACCATGCTAGAGTGCAGCAAATATTAAGCTAAGGAAAGAGTTTATTCAGATGTTTCATCAAGTTTAACAGAACAGCACAGTAAATTTTATAATGAAGTTTCTTCTTGTGTCTCTGGAATCCTTCCTTACCACAAATCCCTTTTACACAAGTTAAAATTAATGGCTTTTATTTTTTGAGAGTGCATTTAACATCTAATTAAGGGTATCAATAAAAAAAATAAAATTACAAAAAAAGATATGTACAAAATACAGTGACACTCTACTTCAGAGACACTTGAAGCAGCAACCTAATAAATCTGACTTATGGTAACAGATAAATATGCTATTATATTTGTTTTCATCCCACACAGGTAAGTTACTTGACTTCTTGCAGGTAGCACCTTACTGTTGTACATTATGCCCATTCTGTAGGTGAATTAGTCTCATTCTACACAGCCATTTCCACAGCTAACCAAATACTTGGTATTTTTAAGTTTGAGGAATGTTTTACAAAAGGATATGTGTGTAAAGAAACAAAACCCTTCTGATTTTCTTACATTCTCTTTGATGAGCAACTTAGTCAAGTAGAACAGTAAAAGTTCTCAGCAATCAAAAAATCCTTGGAAGGTAAGTAGCTCTAAATTAAAACAGTGATTCAGAGAATACCTTTCACCTAATTATTGAAACGTGCTTCAATTTGTTTTATTGTCCTTTCTTTTCCTTTAAAGAAAAGAAAAAAAATCATTTGCAAGTCAAAAGCTGATCTTATTTTTTTAGTTTGGTGCCACCCTGTGGCAGTTCCTCAACATACCACTTCCAAACAAATTGTGCCTGCAGAAGAATTATTTAAAGGATTTGATGGCTCAGTGCAACGTTCAGCACCAATCAGATCAAACGTGACCCAGAGTCTCACTATTAAGTGATACAGCAGCTTATATGACAGTCATGACTATACCACAACACAAAAGAAAAATTATAAATCTTATGTTCCTTTATTCCTGTAAAAATACACTAACTCACTGAAGTATAATATATGTTTCCATACATAATCTAATCTGGTTTTTAAACTAACTGGAGACTCACTATGACAGTCCCTTCACTGTGACACAGCAATTTAGTTACTGTTGAAATATATGCTTTTTTTAGAATTGCCTTCCCCCTTCTCTTTTTTTAATATAACTTTGGCTTCCATCCATCAAGAATGTAATCATGTCTTACACTGAAGAGCACTCCAGCACAAGATATCTGCCTGGTGGGTATATTTATAGATATTGATAAATTCATTCTTTAACCTTCTTTCATTCTAACCAAATAGACTGAGCTCTCATTGTTTCACAGGCTGCAAATCATGTCCTGCTTCTTCACTGAATCCTCTCCAATTTCTGTATATTGTGTATAGAAATGTGTCAGCAAAAGTGAATGTATTCAAGCAACAGTTCTATCACATGCTCTGCAGCAACTGTATTTCCTATAAGCACCCTGCATTCCCATTCACACACTGGGACATCAAACACTCTTCAGAAACCACACCATTCACAATTCTTGTTTGTAACTCAAGTCACCAATACTTGACCAAGAAATTGGAACAAATACTGAATAATTACACCTGTGCAATTGCTCTTTCACAAAAGCCAGGACAATGCCTGTCAGGCAAGCTACAAAACAGCTGACAAAATTATATGACAGCATGGATTCCCTTGAACACAACAGCTCTCTTTTCCTGACACTTTTCAATACAAATGTGCAGGACACGGACACAAAACTCACATTTTTTCCCATATTCCATACAGGGATTAGGTTTTTTAAAACTGGGAGAAGAAAAAGCTTGCTTAGCTGTAGATTTAAGTATAGTGAGGAGAGTTTAAGAACTTCCTTATTAACATTCATCACACAGAAAGATTGAACAAGCACATCTTCAATTGTTCTGTGCATACCTCTGAGATCATAAACATTATTCCTCCTTCAAATGCTTGGCAGCAAGGTAAATATTATGCATTAACATAACAAAAAACCCAACTCAATTCATACACAATGCCAATTCACAAAATGAGGACTTATTTTCTAACATCACTTTAGATCACAGGCCAGGGACTGAGGCAAAACAGGACAAAAAAAGGGTATCATATCCCAATCAGTCCCATAATCAATTCTGCTCCAAAGGAAAAAAAGTCCTTTCAAACAAGTTCTAGAATCTGACAAAACAGACAAAAACTTACCATTCAGGCCCAAAGTTAAGTGTCTGAGTTTCTGCTGCCATTTTTTCCTGTTCTATTCCTCTTTTTTAAAAAGTGTGAACCTGAAAAATAAAGATATTTATTATGAAAACAGCTGGATTGACACAGTGCTTCACAGATTAATTCAAAATACAAAACCACACCTGATCATGCAAAGAAGTGAAAAAATTGACTACACTGAATTTTTTTTAAGGAATCCATCTCAGCTTTCCAACTCAGATTGATTTAGTAATATAGGAGCAACTGCATCAAGATTTCTTCCCTAAATCCCTCTTCTACCAGCTCAAACAGGACACTGGATTAGGGTGTCTGAGGAAACAATTTGTACAAACACAGAGAACTTGATGCATAATCCTCTTCTCCAAGAACAGTAATGCTTAATTAACAGAATTGCTGCTTCCTGACAATTACAAGAGGATAAAAACCCCACTAGAATTACAGCAAGACAGATTTGCCAGCTGAGTGGCAGAGCATTCAAGAATTTTCCACTGCTCATTCTTGAAAAATAAGCCTTCTAAAGATTGAGTACATCCAATGCTACCAAATACTCCAAAATTCTGCAGGCAAATGACAGTATTCCTTTCATTCTTGGTTTTATTAAGCAAAAGAAATGCATAACTTCAGACTTCAGCTGATTTCATTGCTATTAGCCAAGGTAACTCCTGCAGACACTAGGAAAGCTCAAGTGAAGCTCCTACATATCTAGAGTGTATGGACAAAAGCAGATGAAGCCAGACAGGAGGGAAAGAACAAGACTTCAATAGAAAAATAAAGGGAATATGGCCTTTTCAAATCCCTAAACCACTTCATTTTCAATGACATAATGAAAAAATACTTAGAACCTGGTAGGAAAAATACAGCAGGAAGTGAAAATACTAGTTACTACTGGCCAAAAGCCACTTTTACCTATGCCACTTCCAGGATTCTCTAAAAGCCAACAGATTACAGCATGATGATAAGATCACCACATTCAAAAAGCTTTTCCCTAACAGAACCAAGTCCAGCCCAGGCAGTTCTAGAGAAGTGCCCTTTCATGCAATAATACAGCTCCTCTTTCCTTCCAGCAGCTGCTAAATCCAAATCTGCAGAGGAAGACAGTTTGGTTTTTTAAAACCAAACACACTATAGGTAAAGCCCAAGAAAAAGAAGAATTTGAAGCATCATCTTGAGACACTGGTTGATTAGACTTCAAGAACCCATAACATCAGGGAAGGAACTCTGCTGTGTCAGAACCACATCCCTTAGCAGATCCAGGGACTAAGTAAGGAACTTCATGAGTTTGTCTGTACTTTGCATGAAAAGGTGATGAAAAAGAAAAACAAAATCCAGGGAGATAGAGGTGGAAAGGGCATTACTGCAAAAAAGCAAGACAGAACAAAACAAAGGAAGCTTTTTTCCTTCTATTTATTCCATAGAAGTAATAATATTAAAGAAAATAAATCAAGACTCTCAAAGCAAGAAAATGATAAAATATGCTAAAATGAAATATGCCAAAATTGCTTGAGCAGATTTTACCCAAATACTCTGGGCATAAGATTACAAATGCTTATAAAACTCCCTGCAGTCTAGACCCACCAACTAACGTTTGGCTGATGTATTTTAGCAACATGCTGTATCTTCTTTATCCCATACACAAAGTAATTCAGATACAAATCTTAATGCTTTTATTTTCAGAATAATTCTAGACAATTAAATGGAATTAGCCCTACTACTTGCACCAAAAGCTAATACAAAAATACCCAGATATTCTCACAGGCCTAGTCTGAGATGATTTTGGTCTGAGTTGCCTTTTTGAAGCAGCTTACAGCTCATGAGAACATTCAAGCTATATCCACTCATCATCCTGCATATCAAGATAGAAGGTGAGGTACCCAAAGACAACAATGTAGCAGCCACAAGAGAAAATATTGTGGGGCAATTCAAGTAAACTATCACGCACACTTGGGCAGAAAGAAGCCTCTAACACAATTCCTAGTAGCCTTAACTGGATGGCTGTCCCTCCACTTCCTGCAATGCCTGCAATCCTTCTGCTGGGGCTGGCATGGGGTGGAGAGTTTTCAGATCAATCCATGTGCATCACCAGGGAACCTGGGACCTTTAACTCCTAACATCAAAGCTAGTCTAGTATCAGTAATACCAAAAAGGCTGGCACTCAGGGTTAAGCAACAAAAACACAGCTGAAAAGCATGAGATAAAAGGAAAAACCACTAAAACCCAGTCAGGATCAAGCTGTTCACTGGTTCTGGACCCACTTGGCCCCACTGTTCAGCCTCTGCATTATCTTCCCAAAATATTGAGGATGCTGTGTCATGTTTCTCTACTAGACTTCTTAGCAGTTTAGTACCTACAAGAACACTAGTCTCATCCCAGTGAGCTGCTGAATGGCTTCCCCTATTCCTCATTTTGGCCACCACACTTTGTTTTGTGAACTCTTCCTCTTCTGTATTGCACTCAGGTAAGTTACTCCATCCCTAAAAGTTCTGACTGCATGAATTTTGAACTGAAAACAAGACAACTGTAAGTGAATGAAATTGTACTGAATACATCCCCTCCAAAACAGAATAAAACAGACATGAATGTGATCCGAACAGATGTGACAGGTGAAATGAATAGTCAACAGTACCCAGAAATAAAACACACAAGAAAAAGAAATTACAGGCAAGGCTAAAAGAAAAATGTTGGACAAGAGACACCCTGGAAATGGGCAATGATTTGGGAGGAGGAGGGCAAAGAACAGGGAAAAGGCTCAGGAAAGCTAAGACAGCAAATGCACCACAGGAAAACACTAAAGCCACATGAGAGCAGATAAAGGGAGTGGAAACCCTGTGCTGCTTCTGCTGGCCCTCAAAGGGGCAGCCAAAAGGGGAGAGCACAGAGACCAACCTGAGAGGAGCCTCTGACAGTGACTGCACATCACACCTGGCTCGTGTGCAGGAGAAGCTGCACTAACTGGAAAGGCAAGTTGGAGTGGACAAGGCAGCACTCGCATCACAGGAGGAGAAAGTCAGGGTGGAGCAAGAAAAAGGATGAGGAATTCAGAGACGGGAATGAATGATCAGGTCACAAACTTCATGCCTTTTGCTTAGCCAAAATGGTAAACTTATCACATCTTTATTGTCTAGATCATTTTTCTGGGTGTTAAAATTCAGGATTAGTAACAGAAATGTTGATTTTGGTATTTAATAAAATGTTGCTTCCTTATTAATCAAGGATAGCAAATTACAAAAATAACATATACCTAAAATTTCCTCCTTGATACAGTTTGATGAGGGAAAAGCCCCTTTCTGAACAGCTAGTTTTGTGAGTTAAGGTTTTCTACAAATCAAAGGTTATTCACTGAGGAATCTCCACAGTACAGATTTTACATGGGCAGAGAGCACATGGGCAGCCTCAAGCTGAAGCAAGAAACTGAGGCAATAATCTGATAATGAAAAGTTAACACCACTGCTTGGCCAAGGCAGCTACCTGGTGCTTCCCACCACTCCTCCAAACTGGAACATTTTTCCAAAGTTTTCTGCAAATAAGGTCAATACTTGATCAGGGTGCCATTGCAACCCTACAAACAGTTGGGTTTTCCTGCATATCTTTAGGGAAAAATTGAATTGGGACTCTATTTTCCTGAGGTGACAGCCACAACCAGCCTGCCATCAGCATGCAGGAATGAAAAGAGAAGAAATCACATCAACCCCACCAACAATCTGCAGGCTGGCAAGGGGGAAAAGCCCTATTTTGTCAGCTGTTTAATACTTTGAAAATCAGAAGTCCACCCTATGAACAGACACAAACTGTAATCTAATAACATGAAGCCTTTAAGTGCCCTTCACTCACAATTAACAGGTAATATTATACATGCAGAAGCTGCCATCAGCAACACTCATTTCAGTGGTTTACTTTAGGAACAATGGTTATTTTACCGAGCTTACAGTTTCTTAAATTATTTTTCAAGCTCACTATTTAGTACCTTACAAATGTATTAAAGCTCTCAAACATCTGCTACAGACACAAGCCAGAACTTGATTCTACTAGCTAGATTTATGTGTTTAAATGTGTAAGATGTTTCAGTTGAAGGTCTACAATTACTGTGGCACATTTTGTCCATAAGCTCTGGTATCTTATTTAAAACATACAGCTAGCTAATAAATATCTAGCCAAAAAGCTGTTTTCAGAGATTTGAAATATCAAAACTACCACATTTTCCAGCCTTTGCTCAAGCTCACATAATAAAATTAAGGTTCATTTGTTACTGATGGGCACCTGCATTAAGACTTTCAGGCAATGCTGAATTCCTACATTTCCATTATAGAATTCCCTCAGCTAGTAGCACATGAGTATCTGTCTCACCAAGATGTTCTGCTGTTCTGGGTAGAGACTACCAAGAGAGAAGTTCCTGGCATTCTAAGTTAAGCCTAGGCAATGGCTGCATTCAGGTCTGACCATCTAATCTTTTCTGCAGACAAAAAAAAAATTAAAGATCTGGACTGTCATTGCAATTTATGGCTTTGGGGCCACTGCATGCTTAGATTTTTAATGAACTTTGGAAACCTAAACCTTGAAAAATACATACCACTGATCCTTTCTATACACAGCTATTTTATTTTTAAATGGTCTACTCTTTGATCAGAGACATTTAAGAAGAAAAGTATCCTTTCCTTTCAAGATAGTTCTGTTGCTAACATAGGTCTGAAAGAGTCTTTTAAACCTGGAAACTGGATGAAAATGTGAGAACCAAAGACCACAACAAAAATCCAACATGAGCAGTCTTAAGTGGAAGGAAATGGGTTGTCCTTAAATAAATGTGGAGGAGGAATTAAACAGCAGTGTTCCACCATTCAACAGCAACATTACATCAAGACAAGAAAACTTCACCTTCCACAAGCAAGAGAACATTCCACAGGCAGCTACGAGAGCTAGCTAATGTCAGAGCCAGTAACTGGGGTTTTTAAAAAAATTAACAGGTTCACTGAAAAATTAATGCTGATTTTCTCTAATTTTTGAAATATTAAAGATGATCTACAACTGTATGCAAGCCACCTTTGAAGTACAATGGTAAACAGGATGACTCAGGTGGCTACACAACCTGTTTGATATTAATCACTGGCTCAAGCAGACAACGCTGATTAAAGGACACTGACATAATTAAGGCCAGGCAACCTAGATTTATGGAAGACATGCAATCAAAATATACTTTTGTAAGAATAAAAAAGTCATTGCTTGAGCAAGTAGATAAATTTTAACTTCTGCAGGGCATTTCGATTCAGCAGAATGTTAAAAAGGACAAAATCATTTTGAACCACACAAAACCTCTCACATCATCACAACCTAAGCCTTCTTCTCTTCTAAAGAATCTACAACAACCCAGCTCAGACAGAACAAAATTCTCAAAACCAACTAAGAGGTAAGAAGCTATCTTCTACAGAGTCTGTAACACTGGCCACAAAACTTCTAACATGGATATGGTAAATAATGGAAATGACACATCAATAGTTACACCATGAATTATTCGATGACTCAGTCCAGTACAGCAGGTTGCACTGAATAAGGCAAAGTCAAGAGACTCACAAGCAGAAAACACAGGTGATATATAAGAAATGTAAGACTATTCTGGAAAAACAGTCCTGAAACCATGCTGAGATGCATTACATTAATCAACTGAAAAGGAATATATGATACAACATTGACTAGAAGAGCTAACAAAAAACACTTAACCCAGGAAAACAAAAATGCAGAGTAAATATACACCAAATTTTACCAGTGAAGGGATATGGCATCCTTTCTGTTGTAAGGGGCAAAAGAACTCATAAATCAGGTGTTCAAAAATTTATAGAATTTGACAGCTATGCCCTACAGTAAGAAGAAAAAACACCAACAACATACTAAAGCTCTATTTATTGAGCTTTGAGAAAAAATTAAATATCTTAGTCTGTAAATGATCACTCAGGTAAAAACATCAGAAGACCCAAGTTTATTCAGTGAAGGGACTGAAGCATGATATTTGGAGATAATCAACAGTTACCTGGTTTTAGATCAATGTGAAAATACTTTCTAATAAGTAAGTTCTAGTTTAAACAGAACACCAGAAAGTTTTTCCCAAGAGAGCAGTATCCAAACCATCCACTTCTCCAGAAACTGTGCCTCTATTATTACACCTACATTTCTAGATCTCTTGAAGCCTTATAACCTCCCTGTCTCAAACCCTTGCCAAAGTATTTCAATCTCTCGGCAATTTCTCATCAAAAATTGTCCATGACTACCTCAAATGGCACTTTCAAACTGGCACTCACTCCCCTGCTCACTGCACAGGTGCACCCAAAGTCTGATGGAGCACCTCAGCTTGCAACACATTGCACCCAAGTCAAGAAGGACAAATACAAGCAGCGCTTCAAGGACAGAACTGACCCAAGAGACCAACAAGACCCACAACCTAATAACCAAATCCAAGACAAACTGAGAACGTTAAGTAACACAACTCAAGATGTTCTCCTCCTTTCCTACCTACTATTGTGAACTTGGTGGTTAGATGTAGGTTGGAGACTTTCCACTTCTTGCTTCACCTGCACACAGCCAAAGGTGAACGCTTTTCCCACTTCCCCCACCAGAACACAGCGTGACCTCCACCTTTATTACCAGACTCCAGCCAAAGGCAGACACCAGCAATTAAGCTCCAAGCAGAGTCAGGGAACCACACCCTTGGCCTTGCCACTGGCTGGAACACAAATGCTTCTCATTCCAAATCCTATCCCAAAATCCTGCCAGAGCTCACTTTCCAGCTTAAAAAAAAAAAAAAAAAAAAAAAAAAAACAAAAACAAAAACAAAAAAAACACCAAAAACAACACACTTTCACATCTGTCTACCTTGTACATGGAAAACTTGCTGGTGGATAACTATTTCACCTGTGCCCTTCCACAAGGCACGGCAGATCAAGATGCCAAGTCTGTCCAGCTGCTCCTCAGCAGCGCCAGAAGCCAGACTGTGAATGCAACCAAAACCCTACAGCACCACCTCTCTCCCACTCACCACACACATTATACAGCCCATACATACTTTCAAAGTGGAAGAACACACAGACTACATTCACTGACAACAGCCACTGAATTAACAGACCTGGGTCGCTGAGAGGTTCAGGGGGTCATTTTTAATATGTCATTTAAATAACCAGCTTCTTTGGGCTTTCGATGTTCTCTCCCTCCCCTCCCACCCTGTTCCTTAAAGTTTCCTGTTCATGCAGTTCTGAGACATCCTATCCTTCAGGAAACAAACACTGAACAGCGAGTGTTTAATAAAATATTCTAACAGAGAGAATCAGCATGTCTATCAGACTGCGTACTACATATGAACTACAATAGTTTTTAATAGCATATCCCTTTTTGCAAAATTTGCCATAAAAACTCACTTATTTTGATCTAAGAATCATATCTTTGTAAATTGACTTGTGATGTTAGCCTGATCCTGGCCTTAGTACTCTTAAAACTTAGTGTTACAGAGAAAAATCACACGTGCAGATGATTCAGCATTAACTAAGCCTACCATGAAAGCTTCCACTGGTTTTAATGGTGGCTGAATGGGGCATCTGATTTATTAAGTCAAGTTATGAAATGTTTTTACATAAAAACCTTGCCATATGCTATTCCATGATCAGCCTCACTCACTTTCTGTCACACACAGTCTAACACTGACGTCAGCCCTGCTTTGTGCAGGAGGC
Organism: Calcarius lapponicus; assembly: GCA_039654755.1. Lineage (NCBI taxonomy): Eukaryota > Metazoa > Chordata > Aves > Passeriformes > Fringillidae > Calcarius > Calcarius lapponicus. The sequence continues at coordinate 19,439,841 of CM077472.1, forward strand.
TGGAGCAGAGAACCACCAAAGGCTCTTCCAACTAAATCATCCTCAGATTCTTACACACATGGCTCAAAAAAAATCACTTCATAAATCCATTATTTGCCAGCCAAACCAACTCCTTCCACATGACATTCTGACTCTAAGGCTGAATGCACATAAATTCAGCTATTCAGCTATCGATCATCACAAACTTCACCCAAAGTCACCTCTGCAGTGTCCAGTGTATCTCCTCCTTGTTTCTTTCAGTCTGAATGGACACACCACCACACATGGATCCCATCTACATTCACCCAAACTGATCTACCCACGGACATCTGAGTCTCCCAGCCACACAGGCCAGTATCTTTACCATAAAATACTACCAACAGAATGCAATTTACATTTATTGTCAGGAAGAAAAGGAACATAAAGTGTTTCATTGTAACCAGAACTTGAAACAGGTATTTCTCTACTGAATAAAAAGGACAACATTTCAAGTAACAAAACACAAACTGCAGTGCATCATGCTTACTTTCACTGGAATAGTAACTATTTAACAGTACAAAAATATCTTTCTAAACAGTTTTTGTAACTGTGTATGTAAGCTTGTTTATCTGTTTATAATGACAAACTACATATACAAGCAGACCTACTAAATCCATCAATCCATTATTGCTCTTTATTTCCCTAAATTTTTTTAACATATGGCCAAAAAGAGAATTATGATAATGATCTTTTAATAACTGAGATGATCAAAAATTAGTAAGTAATCCAAAAAGCAGTCAATAACACAGTATTTTAAAACAATTCTCTAAATATCCATCAAAAACTTTCACTGACCTACACATTCTACAACCTCTACACAGCTCATGGGATTCCTTCTGCTTTTCTCATAATCCTGAGGTCTACATATCCAGCTTCTACATATTACAAGCTTTAAGGATTACAGGAGAGGCTCACTCCTGATAAAACACACTGATTTCATGCTTGGGAAAACCTCAGATGCATCAAAACAATTCTATGCATCCTTCCCATTTAAAAAAGAAGAGAGGCAAAGAAAAAATTCAATGGCAGCCTAGTTTCCCATGCAGGCATCAAGCCATCTCTACAGTGTCTAAATTCAAGGAATGCTTAATCACCTTTGGAGGAAATGGAATGAAAGCCCTCCCTCTGCAAAAAAAGAGAAGTGGACACATTTTGTAATCAACACACAGTGGCAATCTCAGCTCCTAACAAAGCAATGCAAAAACCTCAGCCTGCTACAATCTCCAGCTGCCATCTGAGCTAAACATAAAAAAATAATGGTATTAAATATGCCCATGATTAACTGGTTATATATATCCACACACATATTGCCACCAACCACAAGAGGGCCAATGCCATACAGATCTTGTCACTTAAAGCACCTAATTCTTAGTTCCATCCATAACTTAGGCACACCTTGAGCAAACTTGCTAAATTTTCTCACTTCTGGTGATTTCCAAGCCAGACCCTTTATGCAAACAAAAAAAATGTTCTGGAGTTGAGAGCAAGAGATACAAGGAGAGGCTAAGCTAGGCAGGAAACTGACTTTGTTCCCAAAAGAGCAAACCCCATCTCCCTGCAGCATTTCACACACCTTGCATTTCAAATGTCACTCTATTAATTAAAATAAATTGATGAGAAAACCACACAAAGCAAGAGTCCCTTTCAAGACAAATGCTTCCTCAGTAAACAAAGAAAAAGGTTTCTCCTCACCAAAGCATCCAATGGCTCTCTAGGAAGCTCTGTAGGGAGAAGGCTCCCTTGCTCTGCCCCATGGCTCTATCTATAGTCATGAATTATATATAGTTTATCTCCACTAATCTTTGAGCAGAAACATTGAAGGGGGGAAATGTAAGAAAAAAAATTGAAAAATAAGAAAAAACTGCTAGGAAATGTATTTTTTTTTCCTAAATCAGACTATGAGAGAACTTAACACCATACTTTGAAGAGTCCTAGGGAAGAATTTTAAAGACCTCAATGAAAGAATAAGAAACACAAATATGACAGTTACTTGAACTTGCAAGACCAGACAAAAGCAGGCAAAATGAAATTTCACATTCTTAGTAATTAAAATAAATAAATGAACAAAGAGGCCAAAGGGGAAAGCACAGATCATAGCACCCAGCTCATCTTCATCAGTGACTGTGAATCAGTGTTTCCCCTTCCAGGTTTAAATAGAAAGATCTTCAGCAAAGAGATGTACCAGCAAAGCCTTCAGCCACTCAGCTGTCCCAACAGTTTGTTCCATGGGACTCTGACATCTAGGCTTGTTTTTATTTTAATAAAGTATCTATAGATCTTAAAAAACTGCTGATTTTTTTTTCTTACATTCAGGTAGGAGGAACTCCTGGGACAGAACTTCATCCAGACACGAGAGATACAGTGGTGCTTAGTCTCAAGTCCTTAAAAAAACCCAAAGCCTACTTTGCACTCCCTTTTTACAGTTTTTTTCCTCAACTGAGGAGTAAAACAGGAAGGAAAGAAATTAATTACAAAGGCCTCAACTGTCTATTTACAAGCATCTTTTTTCACTTACATAATCACAGGGATCATAGCTTTAGTTTACTATATGGTTTAGAAACACAAGCAAAAATGCAAACAGGAGCACCTGAGGATATTTTACAATCCTCAAGGTCAACACCTGTAACAAATGTAAGAGTCCAAGTTTCCACTGTGATATCAAATTTTTTTAAGCACCCTGTGAAACAAATCATTGCTGCTCCAAAAACACATGACATTTTAGTTCTATGCTCCTGCTTTAAAACACAGGCTCAAGAAACCATTCAGAAAAAGGCCCCAAAATAAATACAGTGAGCAGGTGTCCCCAGGCACATTCCTGTATCCAGGGGCTGGGAGAGCCTGAGAAGCTCTTAAAACCATTCAACCCCAGTATTTACACACAGTATTGTCAGATACTGAAGCAGTTTATCAAAGTCTCAAAAGGTGACATCCAACTTCCAGGGCTACAATTCTGCTGTCTCTTTAATCCAGCAGACTATTAGACAGAAATTTTATTTTTTTTTTTATCACACATTCATTCAGAAATTAACACCAGGCACAAAACCACTGATATCAACTGACTTGTACAACTACATGAACCCGGGGAGCAAAGCAGGTGCAGATGGGGCCATGGACACTCAACATTTCTGCTGGCACCCCCAGGATTAATTAGCTCACACATTTTGACACCGGCATCAGCTAACTGCTCAAAAGATACCTATTCAAATGCATGGCAAAAAAAACCAACACCTCATAGCAATAATACTCTTATTATCCACTGCAGTCACCACCCAATAACAAAACTTAAAAATAGCAAAACAAAGCTTTTGTTGGTGACAACTGCAACCAATTTTGTTTACAAAGGTTTCCAATTATCACACTGTGTATCAACCAAATGCTCCATTCACAGAACAGCAAAATAATTTTTGTTTATTAAAGAGTTTCTCAAGAACAAAAGCAACCAGCAGAATCATAAGAAAAAAAATTCACACGTACTTTCCAGGAACTTGCCCAAGTCAGCTCCTGAAGCAAGAAAATAAAATGTGCAGCAAGAAGTTAGAGGAATATAATGAGAATTCAAAAGTCCTTTTCCCATCCACCCAAGCAAACAGATATTCAAGAATTACAGTAAAAGCAGCACACCACGAACGTTGAACTGAATGTTACTGGGGGAAACGTGGATTTTTATTCCAGGAGCACTACTTGGCAATACCTCCTTTTGGCCTACACCTTGTCCCAATTCAAAGTGCAATCAGAGTTAATTTTGGCCTACACCTTGTCCCAATTCAAAGTGCAATCAGAGTTAACTGAAAAAGCCGTAAGTACTCTGTCGACACTGAAACTACTTGTCTTGGATCAATACCAAACGTACACAATTGTGATCGATGCTTTCTTCAGCCTGCCAAGGCTTCTCCAGTCAAACACTGCCGGTCACCGCTGCTCCCAGCACCCTGCTGCCTGCGCGGGGGAAGGCTCGGAGCTCCCTCCTTCCTCGGCCAGTGTAACCCGACAGGGCCGGCCGTGCTCGAAGCGGGGCTCACCGCGGCGCTGCCGCTGGGCTGGGAGGGGACGAGCGAGTTCACAAGGGTCAGTGCGAGGGGAGACGGCCCCGGAGGGCGCTGAGGAGCGGCGGGCGCCCCGCCGCCGCCTGACAAGTACCAAGGGCCCGCATGGAGAGCTCAAGGCCCGCTCGCCCCAGCTCCAACGACCCCTGCAGAGGCCCATGGGGAGCGCAGGGGGGCCCTCCAGGCGCACCCCCCCACCCCCCTGGGCGGCCTCGCCTCCCGGTTAGGCCGCGGGGCGCCTCGGTGCTGCGGCAGCCGAGGCGGACGGGAGCCGCCGGCGGGGCCGGTGATCGGGCGGGGCGCGCGGCGGCGGGGGCGTGGTGGGGACGGCCGGGGCAGCGGCGGGGCCGGGCGGCGGCGGGACGGCGTTACCTGCGCTCCCGGGCGGAGAGTCCCTCACAGCCGCGGCGGCTCCTCAACCCAACAACACAAGATGGCGGGTGCGCCGCCACGCAGCGTCACGTGAGGGTGAGGCCACGCCCCCAGGCCCCGCCGCGGGACCCGGATGAAGCAGCGGCTCTTCCCGCCCACCCGCCGTGTGACGTCATCCCGGAGGGGCGGGCCTCCAGCGCCCCCTGCCGGACGCGCGAGGCCGCCGCAGCGCCACCCCCACCCCTGCCCCTCACAGCCCTGGGGGGAGATGGAGGGACGGAGCAGGGCCGGGGGTACCCGCGCCTCTGCCCTGCCCGAACCCCCGGTAATCAAATAACTGCGTCAGTTCCCCTTGCACTCGGCACTGGTGAGGCCACACGTTCAGTCCTGTGTCCAGTTTTGGGCCTCTCAATTCGGGAAGGATGTTAAGGGGCTGGAGCATATCCAGAGAAGGGAACGGAGCTGAGGAAGGGTCACCAGTCTGACGAGAGCAGCTGAAGGAGCTGGGGGCGGAGCTCAGCGGAGGCTCAGGAGGGCCCTTCCTGCTCTCCACAACTCCCTGTGACAGGAGGGTGCAGCCGGGGGATGGCCTCTGCTCCCAGGAACAAGGGACAGGACAGGAAAATATGGCCTTAAGCTGCAGCAGTGAAGTTCAGGTTGGACACTAGGAAGAAATTCTTCACAGGAGGGGTGATTAGGCATTGGAGGGGGCTGTCAGGGGAGGTCATGAAGTCACTGTTTCAGGAGGTGTTCAAGGAATGCCTGGATGTGGCACTCAGTGCCCTGGTCTGGTTGACAAGGTGGGGATCAGTCACAGTTTGGACTCGATGATCTCAGAGGTCTTTTTCAACCTGAATGATTCCGTGATTCTGCCACCCTCCCGCCACTGTCTCACACGCACACACAGGCGGCCTCAGCAGCGCAGCGTGGTTCCCAGCCTTATCTGTTTCTTCTGTGTGGTTCCACGAGGCAATTCAGCTTTATCAGTGGCCACAAGAATCTCTGTGAGAAGCCACCGTGTGTGAGCGCTCGCAGTGCCCCGGCGCTGGACCTGCTCTCGCCCGGGCACTGGAGGAGCCCTGAGGCCGCTCTGCCGTGGGAGTCACCCTGGGAGGCAGCGGCAGCTGCTGTTGCTGCTGACAGAGAAAGGGCATTAGATGATACATATTTTGACTCTTCTGATGGAAAAATCAGGAGCTCAAGGCAAACTTTCTTCAGCTAAAAATACCAGTTTATTTTTAGTCCCCAAACCCATATTAGTACATGAGGCAGAATAGCCCCATGTGGTTCCTTCAGTGTAAAAAACTATTCTTGGCTGTTACGCATTGCTGAAGGTATAACCGTTTTCAGCTGAAACAGTTTCACTCTAATCATGATGTCAGCCACAACCCATGTAGCTTTCTCCATTCTCTTCTAGGTGAATAAATACTTGTCATTGTGTACTGAATGACAGCCAAAAATGATGCAACAGTGAATACTAGTGATTCTTGTGAGCTAATGGGTTGAAAGCCTGTAATTCTTGGCGCTTATTTTTAGCTGAGAGCAACATAGGACTACCTCACCCAAAAAAACTAGAATGGAATTTCTCCATTAGGAGGCTGGTATGGAAAAGCAAAGCTCCCTAAAAAAGGGCTGGCCTCTGATAAACTGCATTCAATCCCCCTGGTTGTTGTCACACAGCTTGAGCCAATACTAATAATGATAAAAAGAGAGAGGGAGAGAGGGAGGGAGGGAGACCGTGTTGCATTTCAAGCTGCCAGTGAGAACTTCCAATTTAATTGCAGAAGCAGCTGTGCCTTGTTATTCTACTTATCAAATGTGAGTTTGAGCACTCAAAAATATTTTCACATGCTCTAAGACAACCTTTATCTGAGATGGAAGATGTTTAGCACTTGTGGAAATTTTTTTATCCCAGTTAGCACAAACATTATATTACTGAGACAAAAAAAAAAAAACCAAAAAAAAAAAAAAAAAAAAACAAAACCCGATTTCAAATTCAAGAAGCATCTGAAACATTCTTCATCTGCAGATACTTGGCATTTCCGTAAAATACCTCAAGGAAACTCAGATGACAATCTTTTGGTAATAGCAGATGCATCTTAAATCTTCCACAATTCATTCAAGCAGAACAGAGAGAATCTCATGAAAATTCAAGACTGTACCCGTGCGGTAAAATTCCTGCATGGCTCAATGACAGAATGTCAGCTGATATTGTGTAGGTGTGAAATCACCCCAGCAGCCAGTCTGGGTACCAAGGGCATGATGTACTTCAGAACCCTGGATTACTGTGCCAATTCATTCACACTATTAAAAACCCAAGTGCAGGGAAGCAGCTTTCCTAACATACTATAAACTTTCCTTACTAATCCCTTGTTTTCACCCATTCTGGCTTGGAGGCAGGAGCCCACCTCCCTCAGTACACTGGTAGAGCTATAAACACAGAGCACAGCTTTGAAATGATAAATAATGATCACAAAGCAGCCCAGAAGGATGTGTCACAGTCATATTTCCCCTTGCCATTCCTGCATTTTGTTACTTGGAAAAGTGGTTCCCCTGTTTGTTGAAATAACCAGGGATTTTGTCTGGGAAGAATCAATATGTTCTCAGCAGCCTCTGTTTTCCATGTCCTCATTTGTCACATCCCTAAAAATAATGAAAACAGCAGCAAAGCAGGCAAACATCCAACTGCAGTTTTTAAAGTCAGTCACTTCAATGCATCTGTCACCTCAGGTGGCTTGTGCTGAAAGACACAATACCACAAACAAGCTGCTACTTCTGCAACGCTCAATTACTTTTAGATGTCTTAGGTTCATTTGGACACTCCCATAAGGTTAAAAATGTTATTTTGTCACCTTAATCCTTACAGATAAAGCCCGAACCTTGAGCCAGGAAGAGCTTGATCACACCGAGCTCTTTAGGTGACATTTCCTGCTGCCATAGGCTGTCCCCTGCAGCCAACAACGACTGTGACAGGCGCACCCTTGAGAAATCCACTGCAATCTGAGCATCCAGACAGGCTGAACCCACCCTCGGTGCTGGCTGAAGTGCTAGTGACTCCTCTATTGTACTTTGCCTACTCTGGGGAAAGTAAAATTTTTGTTAAACAAAACCCGTTCAGGGATCAAGGACTACCTGAAGTTTCCATTCCACATGAGTTAAACACATGAAATACTTGAGGCAAGTGTTTGTCCTGTCTGAGAAAGACCACTCAGCACAACAGGTTTTTCAGCAAGCTCCTCTACTTGCCATCACCAACCTAAGAGTCACTTGTGGCACGTCAGAAATAGCAGAGAGTCATTAATGTACCAGCAGGCATCACTAGGAGAGCTGAGATTGCCAGGACCTTTGAGAGCCACCTGTGGTGACATCAGGCATAGAAGGACAGAGCATCAAGGATTGTAATAGATAAATGACAGGTAAATACCACTAAGTGTTTCCACATGGTTTTAGGTGGGAGATACAGTTAGGCAACTTCTCTTTAGTACTTCTGCATAACCTAATGACACAGTTATCTAATCAAATAATTGCCACTAAAACAGAACAATTTAGAAAGCAATTACTTTCCCAACGTCCATTTTTGCAAAGCTAATTTTCAAAACACACATTGCTGCAACTTCCAAATAAATGCACATCCAAAAGCACTTATTGTTCACTGCACTGAATGCAAGTCCCAACTAACAGCACCCATTTGAACTGAGCAAAACCATAGACAATTCTCATTTCCTTACTGAAACTTGTCAGCTGGATTTGACTCAATTTTATTAAAATAAAACCACTAGAAAGCCCTTTTCCATCCTCTTCTCCTGCAGCCCTGGGCTCCTTACCCAGCTGCGTGTGCAAAGCAGCAGAACTCAGCAGTGCTTGCTATGTTATTAAAAAAAAAAACAACAAAAACCAAACAACAACAACAACAACAAAAAAAAAAACACACCAACCAACAACAACAACCAAGCAAAAAAATCAAGAGCTGCAGTGTCATAATTTTCCTGAGGAAACAGAGACTGAGGAACCTTCACCCTGATTTTACCTGACCTCTGAGATCCAAGGATTCATAGACTATGAATGTATTGGCACAGAGCAGAGCTGCATGGAATAAAATATTTATACCTTCTATTTCATCACAGGACCTGAAACAAGGCATGGTTAAACCTCTTCCTGAACCCCCTCCTCAGTGTGGCCACACCAGCAAAGCTTAGCAGATCAGCAGTAGTAGAAACAAAATGCTTGGAGACATTTTCACATAGCCATGTATTTTTCTTTTTTCTCTCCCTTAATAAAGGCAGAAGCAGGAAATGCAAAAGGAATTCCAGCTGAAGCAACCTGCCCAGCTCCCAGCTGGGGCACTATGGGGGCTGAGACAGAGGCTAATTTAAGATAAGGAAAGGCTGACAACCTTCAGATGTCAACATTTAGCAGTAGGCAGTATTTCAAGTATTTACACAGCCATGTCCCTTTCTGAGGGAATGCAAACATTAGGGCTTTTTACACCAGAACTGCTGTGCAGAACAGGAAGTGTTCTCAAGGAGGGGTTGAACACTTCCCCCACTCATCCAAGTGTCGGGATGCCAAACTTTCGGGATTAATATTATAATCTGTGAAAAATGCTATATTCAAAAACCTGAAATAAGCCACAGACAAGACTGGAGATAACAATGCTTTATTTTTACATTTCAGCAACAGGAGAAATAATTGAAGATGAAATTATCTGCTTTGTTGTAAAGTATAAAAACATTTAATTATAAATATTTAGCTACAAAAGCGTGATTTATAAAATATAATCTGTGAAGATATATACACAGTTTAATCGTTTAGCAATTCTTTCACCTGACATTAAAGAGTAGAGGTTTTTCTATTTATTATTCCATGCTCACAGTTTAGTGCTCACAGTTTAAGAAGCAAAACAGACAAGTGAAAAGATGACTGGTGAGTTTTGTTCTGGGAAAAAAAAATATTTTGCCACGAATTTGGGCAAGAGCCCAAAGAGGCAGAATTTCAGCAAATCCATGTCTTGGAAGAGGTCTCTGAGGGAAGTTCCCCTGCCATGACCAACAGTGTTTATATCCAGACAAGCAGTGGGCATCTCAACATTTGTGGGCAAGTTCCCTGTGTTTCCAAGAAAAAATGGCTAACAGTATAATGCAAGCCCTCAAAATTCAGCTCAGTTAAATGTGCTCACCTCCCTGCCCTCTGAGCAGGGGGTGCTCAGTATGCTGTGCTGGTGTCCTCTGTTGTGCCTCTAATGAAACCAAACAATGTCACCTTCATGATTCAGGCTATGAGCAGATTTCCAAATAGAAAAGCCCAGTGTGCCGTCCCATCGCACTGTCCAGCTGACAATACCCCCAAAAAACAGATACAGCTGCCTAAGCCTGGAAAACAACAGTGAAGCTGTACAGTACACTAAATGTGATGGAATGTGAAAGAAGATAAATGGTCAGGCAATTCAGTTTTCTATTCCTTGTTTAAGAGAGCCAGCTTCTTCCCTTTGAAGTCTTGGGGAATCTCACCTCTGATTGAAGGGTTTGTTACTATGGCACTTCAGAGAAGAGAAACTGGAAGACTCTTCAACATGCTGGGTGGCAGAAAATGCTACAGGAAATGATAATGAATTTGATCCATGTCCCTAGTAATTATCTTTCTCTCTTCACAGTGTTTTCATGGTGCCTGTGGCACGGGGCTTTGAAGAATAAGAAAAAGGGTGACAACACCCAACAGCAGTACAAACATACAGAAGTCAAACTGTACTTTGTACACCCTGATTTACACAAGACCTCACTACTTGCCTGTAAGCAAGGAATGAATTAATACAGGATTAAGAGAAAAAGGATCTATAGGAAAGAATGAAGTAGGCAAACATGACGCTTGTCAGTGCTCACCCAGGATTTGCTACCTGCTGTTTCTGCTTTAGGGTCATGTGCTCCTAACAGTTCAGAGCAAACAGCCTGGACACAGCCCCCACTATTCACATCATTATAAATGCATAGAAACTGAGAGAGTTGTGCCCTTAGGAGCTCAGGAGGATCTTCCAGAAAGGAAGGCTAGCAAAGCTGTGATGAGTTTTAGGCAGGATCCAAGCAGTTCTGTCCAGGCAGAGCCCTGATCTGGGAAACGTACCAAGTGGTGTGCAATTTCAGAGTGCATATTGGCTGGTTGGTTACTGGGTAAATGCAGACTTTAACTCCCTGAAAGCTGCTCGGCGGTGCTTCCTTTCCTCCTCTTCCCGCTTTCGCTCATCCTGCTCAGCTTTTATCTCTGCTTCAAACTTACTGGCTGAGGAGAGGGCTTGAGCCTTTACGAGACAGAGAGAAAATAAACAAGTGTCAAGCCTTGCATCAGAGGGAGAGCCAAAGCCTGAGCTACTCCCAGATGAGCAACACAGAACTGCTTGCTGCGATCCTCTGCCAGGACAGCTCAAGTAATAATTACACTGCAATGCTTGGGTATTTACACACAATACCTGTTACTTTAACATCAACAAAAGAAAGGCCACTTACTAATAAGTCACTAACGAGTGACCAAAACAAGGCCATCAGTACTGGGTCACATACATTATTTCTATTACCAGGCAGCAGGGCATAGGTTGTGAGTATGCAGTGGGAGAAACTACTGCAGAAAACACTCTGAATCACAGCCAAATCTGAGAACATCATACTACACCATGGATAATCTGCAGATCAAAGAGACATTGTTTACTTGCTGGCTATTTTTCCAGCTTTCATCTCAGTACATCTGCTGTGCAATAGCTGTGTTAGGCTCTTGGGAAAAAACTTCTTATATAAACAAGCAGGATTATTTTCTCTCCAAGAGAGCTTTCAGAAAGGGTGCTTTGTCAGCTTCGGATGGTGTACAGCTCTTTCTGCCAACCCCAGGACCCTGCAGAATTATTTTGATTCCAAAGGTTACAGAGAAAGAGATATCTGAAATCCTACACTCCAAAACACTCCGTTCACTTCTGAACTCAGAGTGTTCTGGTTGAGGGAGGTTTTGCAAAATGGGAAAACTCTGTCCCTATTGCATTAGTTTTTCAGGACACTTTTGTCTTCAGAAGAGGTTAGCCACCTAGTTCCAGCCACAGGGACACAGGTCAGCCAGTCATTGCTGGTGTGGTGCAGCCAGACATTGCTCTGGTGTGTTGACTGAGCCACAGAAAGACTCTAGCTAGAGTCCAACACAATTTGAAAGGAAACTCAGCTACAGCTGAGTAGCTGAGCTTCAGCTACAGCTGAGTTTTTTCATATTCCTCTGTGCCACATCATACCTTAGCTTCAAAGAAGTTCTTGGCTCCTTTGACTCCCTCAATGGACACATCTATCTCCGAGAGCTTTGCAAGAGTCAACAGGCCGCTGTCCTCCTCGAGTTCCCCAGCTGCAGCTTTATGGAAAATCAGCAGGAACTAGCAAGACAGAGAGGAAACATTCAGGTTTTTCACTGAGGCTTAAACAACTTAAAATACAAACAGCACAATCACCTGGAGGGGGATGGAATTCACATTTCAGAGCAAAGGAAACCAGGTCTATTGAAACCAAGTGGCAGCAAGGAGCTTGTGCTTCAGTACACAGTCCTGTTACAGACTAAAAGCAGTAGGAATCTCACAGGAAAAGGTTTTCCAGGAATCAGAGCCTTGGTAATGGCCAGAGGAAGGAGACCACCTCTGCACCTGCCCAGTACAACCACTGGGCAGGCTCAGATATAGCTCTTTATGCCCCCATAAGCCCTCACAAGCCCTCCACCAGATTCCCCAGTGTTCTAGGGACTCAGGTCACATCCCATGACACTAAAAGCTGGGCAAACACAGCTCTGGTTCACCTCAGGCTGAATGCCTCCCTGAATCGAGGCATTAGTGCAGTCCTTTTAGAGAGAACAGCAGCCCAGGTACATGCCCTTGTGACAGAGTGGCTTGAGCAAGTGTCCACAGAGCATGGTGGTGTAAAACTTCTGTCCTGCACTGGACCATGTCCATTTAACAAATCCAGAGTCACGACAGCAGAGTGTGTATTGGGAAGTGAATTGCAAAGGGAAACAAAAACAAGAGTTGCATCTCATTTCACAAAAACATCCTTTTCTTTTTGTTTTAACAGAAGGAACAAAACCTGCCTGCTTAAAAATAAAGACCTCTCCACCACCATCCATCTGCCAACCAAAATCCAGATTAAGATGTGGAAGCTCTAGGTGTATTTGCAGAGGTCCTGTAACTCCCTGCTATTCTTGACAACCCCAGGAGGTGTCTCAGTGCTCGGAACAGTGCAGAGAGAACAGACACAAGGACAACCCACTCAGGCACAAAAGGAGCACAAAGCAACAAAGCTGTGCCAATGCAGCGCTTCAGGCCAGGCCAGAGGACTGCAGATACCAGGTAGGCTTGCCCTGAAATCCATTTGCACGGGAACATCAAATATCTCGAGTGCTGTGCTCCTCAGACTGCCAGGCTGGGGAGTCTGATGTTTCCTATGGAGAGGCCGAGCTGTCCCAGAGGAGGGCAGCATAGTCCCAGCATTCACACTGAGACAGCCCTGCTTCAAGTTGCTCGCAGAAGCTGGTGGGAACGCAAGAGTTTGGGTAGGCCTCCCATGAGGAAGGGTGTGGAGATGACAGCAGCGCTGGCCACCCTCTCACACAGGCAGCTCAGCAGGCACTGCTCCATGCAACAGCCCCTTAACCTGCGAGTGCTCAGCACAGGGCAAGCAGACAGCAGGCTGGCCTTGGCAAGGGAGCTTTCCTTCTCCAAACACATTGTAGTTGGTTGACCCTGGCTGGATGCCAGGCTACCAAAGCCACTCTGTCACTCCCCCTTCTCATCTGGATAGGGGAGAGAAAGTATAACAAAAGTTCATGAGTTCTAAGGCCCTGGAGAGATTATTCACCAAAATACTGTCATAGGCAAAAAAGGCTCAACTTGGGGATATTAACTGAATTTATTACTACCAAAATTGGAGCAGGATGATGAGAAGCAAAATAAATCTTAAAGACATCTTCCCCTCACCCCTCCCTCCTTGCCAGCTCTACCTCTTGTCCCCAGTGGCACAGGGAGATAGGGAATGGGGGTTATGGTTAGTTCTTCACAGGTTGTTCCTGCCACTGTGCAGGGAGAAGAGTCCTTCCCCTGCTCCAGCATGGGCTCCTCTACCCACAGGTCTGCAGGTCTGTGCCAGGAGCCTGCTCCAGCATGGGCTTCCCATGGGTTCACATCTTCCTTTCAGGCAACCACCTGCTCTGGAATGGGTATCCTCCATGGGCTGCAGGAGGACAGCCTGTTTCACCACAGTCTGCACCATGGGCTGCAGGGGAACCTAAGCTCCAGCACCTGGATCACCTCCTGTCCCTCCCTCTCCACTGACCCAGGTGTCTACAAAGCTGTGCCTCTCACATATTGTCACTCCTCTCTTCTCTGGCCATAATTACTCCTGCACAAGAACTTTTTAACCTTCTTAAATATATTATCACAGAGGCATTACTATCATTCCTGATTGGCTCACCTTAGTCAGTGGCAGGTCTGTCCTGGAGCCAGCTGGCTTTGGCTTACCAGACACAGGGGAAGATTCCAACAGCTTCTCACAGAAGCCACTCCTTGTGGACCCCCTACTATGAAAACCTGGCCACGCAGACCCAACCCACACACTTAAGAAACAAACCAAATACGTGGTTCACTGGTTTTCATGTAAGTAATAAATGGTTTCTTTTGGAAAGAAACCAAATCCTCCCCAAGACATCCTCTCTCTCTCAGAGCTCAGATCCACTGGCCTCTGGCTAGTTCCCCTTTGCCACCACCAGGCACTGTGACACAGAGGGCTGGCAGCTAGGCTGCAATTAGTCATGCTTCCTCCTGCTCCACCCTGAAAGTCCCACTTCCTGGCATTGGAAAAGAGCAGTGAAGACGGCACAATCTTGAGGTCTGATACAGCTGTCACCTGGGGAGGGACTGGGTCATGAGTACAAGTGAGCATGAATCATCCTGAAACTAAGGGATGGCGCAGCAGTCGTCTAGAAGAATATAGGCTGCTGTGGCCACAAAGGGCAGGCTGAGTTAAAGCAAACTTGGGACTAAAACACTGCTTAGGGTGGACAGAGCATAATGTCAGTCCCAAGGATCCAGCAAGGTGCACTATGGGACATCATGCTGGTTCCCACACGAGCTCAGCAGCAATCTCTCATCCACACAGCCTGCAGCCGGCCTGACCTTGAGGTATTGCCTCTTACTAACTAGAGAACTCCAGCAATCTGCATTCAGCTCCCATTGCCAGCCTGTGTAACACCCTTGCTGGACCCAGGACACACCATGTGCAGCTAAGTCTCAAGGAAATGTCAACAGAGAAGCAAAAGTGAATAATGTAGGTAGGTACCTTTCAAAGCTCTGCTCTCAAAGAGGACAGCACAACCCACATTTTCCAACCCCCTAACCTGTCACATCCTTCATGACCCAAGACCTACGCCACAGAGCCAGGCTGGGCATCATGCAAGGAGAAGTGTGGGTCTGACAGGCAGCAGCAGTAGCCTTGCAACAACAGCTTGTCAGAAAAGCAGCACTATGTAAGGATGTGGTTTGCACCAACCCTGGTAGCAAACACATCATGTGAGTCAACATTTCAGCTGGTGAGGTGTAGGGGGCAGTGGGTGGATTTCTGTGGGTTCTAAGTAGCAGCTCCAATTACACATTACTATCACAGCAATTAACTCCAGTTTCCTGTGGTAACGATGGAACTAGACAGTCAGAGGTGTGGGGATTTTTTCCCTCCACTATACCTTAACTTTTTAAGCCTAAATTTCATTGCTTGAGTCACGGCAGGAGTCTTGTACAGTTAATTGTTAATGTATTGGTGGATGTTCAAAGGTCAATGGTACAAGGCAGCTTTCCTAACAGGGCCTGTGGGTCATCAGCAGCCTGTTTGCCAGGGAACAGCTTATCTGGGATGGGAGGACACTACTCAAAGCAGCAGAAAAAGGTGAACTATTTCAAGTGAAAGAGGTCCCTACCAATTCTGTGGCCAGGTCACAAGAAGAGTATGTTCACACAGGTATGCCAGGACTTGTTATTCTCTGGATAGGCCCCTCCAGTACTACAGATGCCCCCTACTGAGTTCAGATACTCATTTAAACCAGGTTTCTCCTGGCATGATCTGAATGACCCAAGTCAGCTTAGTCACCCTTCACATGCTTGCTTGCCACCACCAATGAGAAGCAAAATGGGACAGGCCTATGGTTGAGGTCTCCTGACCCACCAGGAAACCTGCTTCCCTGTCAGCCCTCTGCCTGAACACAGCAGCTGGACAGGGCACATCTGCAGCAAGGCAAGAAGCATCCTGCTCCTCTCTACAAGAAGCTTTGTGTGTCTGCCAAAGCTGCTGTGTAATTTGTCCCCACAGCTCTGCCAGTGATGCTCCCTCATTCCAACCCATGGGCCTCTCAAGCTTGTTGCATGACCATTGTTTTCCCTTCTGGCAAGACACTTCAGCAGCACCAGCTGCCATGTCCCACATGCCAGGGGCTGGCAGCACAGGCACCCCTGCAGGAGGCTGTGCTCCAAACAGGTGGCAGCAGAAGAGGAGCTGCTCTGCTACTTGTGCCATGCCACTGATGCTGAGACATCAGAGCATCTTTCAGGGCCTTGAGATAGAGGCATTTCTGTTCCATGGGAGAAAGCCCCTGCAGCAAGCCCAGAGGCTGCCCCCAGCTCTTCAGCTGCAATGAAGGGAGGCCCAGAATGCACACAGAGGGCTCCTGAGCCTACACACAGTGATTTGGCAATCAGAGACCTGGGGCTATGGGCATGGTGCTCTTCCTGCTCCACTGGATTCTTTGCTACTTCCAGTTCACCTCTGACCGGGCAGCAGGGAACTCAGGGACAGGTTCTCAGTTCCCAAATTTGCATATCCTTTCTCCTCTCTCGTAACCCAAGTCTTTGGCCTCTGTCTTTTTGTGCTGCCCTCTTGCAGTGAAATAAATCCAACAAAGCCCTTGGGGCACAAAAGCAGAGGAACATGGTGTGATGTGCCAGTGCAGAGACAGTGCAGCAGCTCTGTGAGTGACAGTCACCCCTCATGCCCCAGCCAGCCCAGCCAGTAACAGACCTTGGCTGCTCATCCTCCCTCCCAGTACTGAGAAAGCTCTCAAGCTTCCACAATGGAAAACTTGACATTCTGAGCCCTACCCTGGAAGAGGCATGGTGAGAACCTCATGCCTGCAGAAACTAGGGAGCCCAGCTCATGGGGCCCACTGCAGGTATCCCACAGGACAGAAGGAAGCAGCACAGCCCTCAAAACCGGTGCAGGACATACACAGTGCTGCCCCTCCTCTTGCTACCTAAGAGGCTGTGGGTTAATTCAGAAAGCCACAGTGTGACATTTGCTTGTGGCCAAGCCAGCTATCAAAGTTTGAGAGGAGGAGATGATGCAACAGGAGATTTTGGTACCTAATTCCTCTTTGCTGCTGAGATGATTTGGGTACCCCTGAGTACATGCAGGTCACTGCTCAAATTTCACCTCTTCCTCTGCCAGGCAGAGGATTCTGGCCTGTCCTCCCAGCTGTCACAATACAGTGGTAACAGACAGACCTGTTTGAGCTGTGTCCCTGCTGAGCCAGCATGCAGTGCCAAACTGCTGCATCCACACATTTATTCCTTGCTGCAGGGAGGTGACCACCCCTCATAAAGCTTGCCATGGCTGGTCACTGCATGATGCAGAGAGGGTCCCAATATCAACTGGAAGAGAGAGCCTTTTGTGCCCCATGAGATGAGCTGCTCCAAGCAGAGCTTCTGCACTGAACCTGAAATGAAGCCTCAGCTGCTGTACCACAGGAGCCAAGCAATGAGACCTGGAAACTCAAGGGACATAACTTCCTCCAGCTACAACAGGGAGCTCAGTGAGCACTCCCAGCAGCTGCAACAGGGCTCAAATGTGCTTCCAAAGCAAGCAGGGAGGTTGGAGAGCTTTGGCATCAGGTACCATGACTGCCACATGGAGATGGAGGTTAGCAGTGCTCCGCGCCCTTGACATGGGGAAGCTCACTGCCTTCTCCACTGCACCCCAGCACTGGAAAAACACAGAGGGGAGAGGGCTACCTACAGCCCACAGATATGGAGCCCAGCTGCCTCTTCCTTCAACCCCACAGCCACATCCCTGTCTGTAACTGCAGCCGCCCTCACCTCACGGAAGCTGAGCTTCCCATCAAAGTCTTCATCCACCTCCTTGATCATGTTCTTCAGCCCCAGGTGGGTCTGAGGGGCTCCCAGCTTTTCCATCATGAGCTTCAGCTCCATCAGGTCGATATATCCATCCCGTCCTGAGTCATACCTGCAGGGTGCAAAGGGGAAAGGGTTAACCATCATCATTTCCATACTCATCCACCCAGAAGAGGAACCATGCACATGGATAAAGTCACTGTGTGGCTCAAAGCTTAGGGGAGAGCGGAAGCTGCGTGACATGGCCAGCGCTGAGATATATTAAGCTCAGAGAAGTAGCTGTCAGCTTTCAGAGCTGTCTCACCAAAGGGAGAAGTACTCAGGGAGCTCAGACCAAACAACCCACACAGAAGGAGCACAGAGGAACTCAGCTTATCTCAGTGGGATTTCCATTTCACCCACTTGCCTGTCCAGCACAAAGGCAACTTGCACGCAGCTTACACCATGCACATACGTGGTGAGGCAAAGGCATGCAGTCAGCTGCTGTGAGGTTTCCTGCTAGTTTCAAGGAGAAACAGGGAGCAGAGATCAAGCAGAACCTCTTGGCAGAAAGCAATCTTTCTCTGTAAGCAAAACTCTCCCCCTCTAGCTGTTAAGATCTTTTCTCTCCAAAATGCTTTTGTACTACAACAAGCACCACTACAACAGCTGCACTTCAAGGCAGCTGTTTATTCTGTGTCCCCAGGCAGAGCAGAAAGACAGTTCCAGGGGAGCACAGCAATCCTAGCCAGGGCTGTGGTACCAGGGCTGCACCACAGGGCCAGGCTGGTAGAGGAAACCAGTGCCCACCTCCAGGAGCAAGACTAGAGTGGGACCATGCTCCCTATGGAGCACAAAGGACTGCAAGGACTCTTCAGAGGAGAGCACCCGTGCAAGGGGAGGAGTGCTTTAGGGATGGGGAGGCAGTGAGTGATCTGCTGTGCACAGCCTGGGACCGTGCACCAACTCCTCCCAACATCTGCTGTGGGTGTGGGTAAAGCATCCGGCCCATCCAGCAACCAGCGCTTCACACCCACCAGGGCTATCACCGGCTCTCAAAGTCCAAAAGCTGCAGGGATGGGTGCTCTGTTATCAGCCACTCAACAGCCCTCTTTCATCCTGGTCTTGCCATCAAGGTTCAGCACAGAGCTAGGGCTTTACAGGAAAGGGCAGGGTCTCCCAAGCTGAGCTCAGCCTTGGCATACAGCCTGCCACTGCCCCCCTGCCACCACCTCCACCCTGACAGAGTTAAATCCTTTCAGCCACTCAGAAGGAAACCCTAGGCACAGTGCTGAAGCTTTCCAGTGGGCAGGAGCCAGCCAAATCCCCCCACCCATCATCTTTTATTGACTGTTAGCCCTCTTCCAAAGAAATGAGGGCTGTAGCCATCCCAGACAAAGATCTGCACAGTTGTGGTTACCCTGGAAGAAAGCCCTTTCCAGCTAAAAAACCTCACAGCCACAGAGGAAGCTGTGGCAAAGGAAGGCACAAACAAAGCCACCAGCCCCAAACTGTGTACAGGCAAGAGCAGCACAAGGCAGAGCTGCAGCCAAGATCTCTGCCCCTGCTTTCATTAGCACAGGCACAACACGCTTTTTCCCCAAACTAGGGTGGCCTCTATGACTTTCCAGAGTCCCACCACCCCCACAAGTACTTCTGATACTCCTTGTGGCTCTTAGTTTCCAAGGGTCCCAGGACTAAGAGACTCCCAATAACATAACTGCCAGACTAGGCTGGCACAGAGCCCCTGTTACAAATCTGCCTGCACTCTCTATACCCAGCAGAACCATGAGCACACCAGGCTGGACCACCTTCTGAAAAACTAGGAAAGAAACCTCCATCAGAGCAGAAACCAGGTCACAGACCTGGGATATCGCAGGGAAGAAGTACAGCAGGTTCTTCACAGCAAGGAAGGTGTCAGTTAATTAAAGCACATTCACAGCATTACCCAACCCAGCACTGAGATGCACTTCTAAGACATCACAGAAGCATAGCAAGAGCAATATTTAATTGTCAATTTGCTTTTCTTTCAAGTTTGGGAGAAAGGGTGCAGAGCTGTCACTGTTGGAGATGCAGTGCTTTGATTAGACACAGCAGCAAAATCTGCAATGGCAGAAAGGCATTTGGGGTTGCAGTTTTTTCGGGGGGGCCTAGCAGGCTCATGCTGCCTTTGGCTGGATGCAGAAGCAAAGTATCAAGGTCCCCTCCAAGGGCTGTTCATCTGGAGTTGGGACACTGCCCAGCCCCACACGGAAGCGCTGTGTAACAGAGATGAAGGCAGAAATAGGGCACAAGCCCAGCCCGTGCCTGCTGTGGTCATCTCACCCTCCTGTTATGGACACTACCTGTAGGTAAACACTGGCCTAGGGACCAGTATGCTGCCCTGAAAGGGTTAAGCATGGGGCACAGCTTCAGGGCTCATCCCTGCAGAGAGGCAGGACAAAGCCAGGATTGTGAGAAATGGGGTCTTGCCAACAGCGGGCCTGGCTGAGCAGCTCTCTGTACCAGCCACACAATGGGTGTTGAGCATGAGTACAGCTGGTGCTGAGAAGCACCCAGAAATCAGGTTACCAGTCCCCTGCACTCAGGGACAGCCAGTCAGAGGGGCACTGAAACACAATGGCAGCACCCTGCAAACTGCTACATTCTCTCCCTGCCCCCTCGCCTCCTAAAACAGCCAAACTATTTTAGGACCTGGGTACAGCCACCCAGCTGCTGCACAGCCAGACTATTTAGGGAGAGGCATATTTACATGGCACGAGAAACAGCACTATTCACTCCCCACCACCCACCCCCAACAGACCACAGGCATTCAGCACTGTGGGGCACAATGCAGACTGCACCTTGCTGGTCAGTTGATGCTCCCAGCACACCTCAGTCCTACCAAAGACCCCACAGTCTGCCTTTCAAGAGATCAAAACACTCCCCTGTCTGCCTTTTGGGAACCCCCTGTCAGGGCCCTGGGCTGAGACAGCCCCGGACACCTCTCACACACAGCTGCCTGCATCCTGGTGATGGACAGCCATTACCTTCACCGGCAGAGCTGGAAGAGAGCACCAGGGCAAGTTAAACACACCCCAGCACCCGGGAGAGCCATCCCAACCCGAACTCCAGGAGTGGCACAGCAAGAGCACGCAGCACTCAGGTGCCTGGTGAGCCCTGCCATCACTCACTGTCCTGCTGTGACACCAGAGCTTTGCTTCCTTCACACTCAAAGCTCCCTGGGGCATGAGCCAAGCCTCACCCGAGTGATGCACAGGCATTACAGACAGAGGGGAATTGTGTCAACAGGCACAGACACCTCATGTCACAGGAAGGCCACTCCAGCCGTGGTCAGTGCCGTGGCTACAGCAGATCCCGCCTGTAACAGCTGGGATGCTGCAGGCAGGTACGGGCACCGTGGCTGCTGTGATGAAACTTTGCCACACTGCTGCCACAGCAGCGTTCCTGGCAGCAATGAGACACAGCAGTGGCTGCCAAAATCTGCTGCAACAAGGATGCACCCAGATTCTCATGCTGGCTCGCTTCCATCCGGACTGCAGAGCGTGCCTGGCTGCTGAAGCACTGGGAGAGGAAAGCAAGAGACAAAAGCAGAGGAAGGAGGGAATACTTGCTGAACAGACTTGCTTAAGAGCACAAAGTCTGTTAGGCACAATCACTGCCCAAATAAAAATATTGCACTGGTGTTACACAGGTGCTGGGTGTTTACATCGCAGAAGAAAGAGGGATCAGGAAGGGAGGAAAAAGGAGATGCCAAGGACTGCATCACCTGTAGTGACTCTGTAGTCGCCTTCCAGCTGCCTCTAAAACCCCATTTAACAAAAAAAGAACAACTGAATGAGAAATTACAGATGCTGAAGGATCAAAGAGCAGTTTCGAAACATTGACATGTCTTGAGAAAAGCTGGAATGAGAACCTGCCCTCCCTGTACATGTTTGCTGCACCTTACCTTGCTTCACATACCATGGGCACCTGTACTTTGATCTGCAGTTCCTGTATGCTGCAATGGCCTAATTGAAGCTTTCAACTAAAGCAGTTGGAATAATGGTGCTAAAGTAATAATCTCCTCTTAAATATTTCAAATCCTAAGTAGCACTTTATTCCCTCTGAGCATTGTGTTTCACCTTACATGGAGAAGGTGGTGCTAATCTCTGCTCCCTGATATCCAGTGATAAGATAAATGGGAATGGTTCAAAACTGCCTCAGAGGAGATCAGACTGGACCTGAGGAAGCCTTTCTTTCAGCCTGAGAGGTTTGTCACACCGTGGAACAGCTTCCTAGAAAGGTGGTCAGTGCCCCAAGCCTGTCAGTGTTTAAGAGACATTTAGACAATTCCCTTAATAACAGGGCTTAACTTCTGGTCAGCCCTGAAGCAATCAGGCAGTCAAATTAGATGTGATCATTGATGCTCCATTCCAAATGGAATAGTCTATTCTATTGCCAAGAGCTTTGGAAACAATTCCTCCATACCAGGGTGGGGACAGGAACAGGCTCCTCAGCCACGTGCAGCTTCATCCTCCCAGCCCAGGCAGAAGGAGCTCTCCTGCTCTTGGAGGGACATGAGGGCAAGATGAGAGTCTCCTCCACTAAGATCTTCTCCAAGACATTGGGCAAGACCTGCAGGCCCAGGCTGAGTGCCCATGGGAATAACCTCCCTGCCCACTGGAAATCCACAGACAGCCGGTCACATATGGCCCACGGCAGCTCTGGAGAGAGCAGCTCTGCTGCAGCACGTCAGGCGAGGCTGGGGCACCTGAGTGGCTCCAGGAGGGCAAGGGGACATCACAGCCTCTCCTACCAGCCAGATGCAAGGCACTTATGCAATGTGTGGGCAACACATGAAATTCCCTAGATATAAAAAGCAATAGCAAGACTGGAATTTCTCCACTCCCTCGCGCCCCACAGATGAAGCTGCTCTCTGTTTTCCTCCCCCCTACATTTCTCATAAAGGTCATTCCTGCCAGGCAGAGCCTCACTGCCTGGCTTTCACACTCCCCTCTGCCATTTTCATGGACAAAGATGGCACCAAGGGGAGCTGTGAGACTCCAGAGGTCCTGAGAGTTCACTTAGACAACTCAGAAAAGAGAGGTTATCATGGTCCTCACATATTGTCAGAATAGGCAGCTAATTAGGTCACATTATAATTAGCCTGAGCTGCAGACTTCCTGGTTTCTGCCAAAAAAATACCCATCCTGAGAGCTGCCTGCACCCAGCACCCCAGCAGATACCTGCACCTCATCTCCAGTGGAATGGGGCCAAAAAGGAGAGATGCTGACAAGAGGAGGCTTGGACAAGAGAGGGGGGAAAGTGAGTCCAACTGCAGCAGCCAGAACAAAGAGCATTATTTCTGCTCTGGAAGGATGCTCCAGGTGTAGTTAGCAGCACACAGCACTGGATGAAGCACTATATTTTGAGAAGTCCCACTTTCAGATGAGTTCTTTGCTTCCACCATGGCAGTCACAGCCACCATCCATACCATGGGATACCCTGGCAGGCATTCAGGGTAGCTGCTATTACCAGGACATCTTTTCAGCTGGAGCACCATAACCTAGCCCACATCATGCACAGGACCACAGGTTCAAATTTAGTCTGAACTACAGATTTAAAAGTCCCACTAAACTGATAAGAAACATTTTTTTTTATGGGAAGTTTCATAGTGGAAACCTGGCATCCTGTGGCAATGAGAAGATACTAAAGGAAAAAAAATAAGCCGTTGAGAGAGGAATGTAAGAAAGACCCCAAGTTGTGGTGGCCAGGGCCAACAAGCCATACAGAGAATTAAAGCCTTAATCACATTAACTCAAGCTCTGACTGACAGGAATTAAGGGGACCATTTCCTCTCCTCATGGAGCACGTGATGTCAGCCAATAGTTGAGACAGGTCACTGGCAGCAGATGGACCAAAGACGAGATCCTCTGCCGCTGCAAACCTCAGGTGCCTGCAACAGTGAATACCAGGATACAGTTTCCTGGCTGCCTGTCCAGGAAACACAGCAGGGGAGCATGCAGCCCACCTTCTCCCCCCTTTGGCATCAGCAGTTCTCACAGGGTATGCAATGCTTTCCAGCTACATTGACCAGCTGATTAGCATTCAACTGCAAAGCCTAGCTTTTCCTGCTTACAAGGCTAGTGTTTAATGAGCTCATTGTTGAAAAATTAGGCTGCAATTCAGCTCTTCCACTTTTCATTTCCCAAAAACACCGCCATTTCTTTCCTCTTTCCTATTGAGGCAGTGCTGCTGCCCAGTCCAGGCTCTCACGCACAGCTTTCAGGCCTTGCCTGCATTGTTTGCCCTCCAGTCCTCACAGCACCATGTCTCAGCATTCCATACAGTGGATCCCCTTTAAGCACAGTGAAAAGGGACACAGGAGAGAGTGGAGCAGCAGTCCCGCCTGGACCACCTCGCTGCCTGCACCAGCTGCCAACACAACACTGCCTGTGCAACAAAGAACTCCAAACTCCAGTAAGCTCACAAAAGCCCATCGCCTGGTCTCCTGTGGCAACAGCCTGGCTGGGACAGGCAACACCCCACAGTGCTGAGAGCTGACAGCATTCAACCAGCTCTTGATAGCCTCACAACAATCCAAGGTGCCCAAAGCAGCTTTCAGCTAGGAGAGCAATGATCTAACAAAGTACAAATCTCAGTCACCTCCATAAGGTGAAGTACATCTTCACACCTTGCTCTGTAGTCCTCCCATCTCCTGCCTGGCAGCAGCTCCCTCCCAGTCTGGCAGCTTGTTGTGGGGCTGGGAGGACACTGGTCCCCAGGAGCCCACGGGTCTGTGGTGCTGGAGGGAAAACTGAGTGCAGACAAAGGTACCCAGACACAGCCTAACTGCAGGAGCAGGACAGAGTCTGGAAGAGTGAAAAAGACGGGATCATGGTCCCGGGGAGGGCCAAGCCTTTCTGCTTACAGAAGCAGCTCTCCCTGTGGCTAGCGCAGCTTGACTTTAACACAAACCTTCCTGCTAGGAGGGGAATCCCATCCCAGCCCCCCACGAAAGGAGAAGCAAGAGGAAGCTGTGCTCAACCTTTGCTTGGGTGCACGGGAAGGAGCACCAAGCCCGGCACACAGGACTTTGCGTGGAGCTAGGACACTGCCAGGCAGAGCCAGCAGGACTGCCAGGGGTGCTCAGGGTAGCAGTTGTTTCGGACAAATGTCCACAGCCTCTGCCGGGCCCCGGGACATAGACCCAGCTGGTACCCCAGGGTGTGGGGCAGAAGACTGCCTGTGCTCTCCCCCCGTCCTGCCCAGAGCATCCCGCAAAGCCATCGCTCCTGGGTGCCGCCAGAAAGAGCCGCTGTCCCAATCCCAAGCAGAGCTGAGCCCCAGGCAAACTCTACGAGCCCCCCCGGCAAAGCACAGGGACAATCTGGGGATCAGATGGCGCTGCGAACGCGCCGCGGCTTCCTCCAGCCCGACCGCAAAACCGCGGAGAAATGCGAGCGTGCCGCTGAGAGCGGGCAGCCCTTCTCCAGATGTGCCCCCGGGGGCCGGCGCCGGGAGGGGCTGCGGGGGAAGGCAGAGCCCCAGAGCCCACGGGCCGGGCAGCGAGCCCCCCACCCCGCTCCCGCCCCACTCACAGGCGGAACATGCGCTCCATGTCCTTGATCTGCCGGCGGCTGAACTCCTTGAACTCGGTGTAGGGGTTGAAGACGGCGGCCCGCCGGGGCTGCGCCGCGCCCTCATTTATGTCCTGCCGCCGGCACAGCTTAGCGCTCAGCTCTGCGCCCGCACTGGCCGTCAAGCAGCTCCGATCTTCCACCTCCTCGGCCGCCACCGCGCCCTTGACCGCCTCTGCCTCGCCCTCCGCCGCTGCCCCGCTCTCCTCCAGCTGCAGCCGCCGCTGCAGCTTCTGCGCCAGCTCCTGCGAGGCCATGGCCCGGCGCTCCCGCCGGCGAGCCGCACTGCTGCCCGCCTCAGCCCCGCTCCAGCCAGGACCGCCCGCCCCGCAGCGCAACTTTATTCCCTCGCTTGGAGGGAGCGGGGCGGGATGGGGCGGGACGGGGCGGAGGGAGGCTGGGACGGGGCGGGCACTTAAGGAGGAGCGGCGGGACGGGGGGAAAGGGGGAGGAAGGGGGGCTGTGGGGGAAAGAGGGAGGTCGTGGGGATTGTCGCCACTGCATGCAGAGGTACCCCGCGGATGTGGTGCGCCAGTATCCCCCAGGCTGACCTTTGACGTGTATGCTCTCCCACACAGCAGCTATCCCCATATAGATAACCCACACAGGCTGACTTCCCACATTGTCATGCAGGGAGCCCCCTACTCCAGGGTCACTCTCCGACGCATCCCTTAACCGATAGGGTCCGCCCCGGGTTCCCCCTGCTCCCCACAGCAGGGCGCTGCACTGGCGCTGGGATGCACAGACCGCGTACACCCCACAGCGCTGCCTGCTCCGCTCCTTTCCGTGGGGCGAGACGTGCCCCGAACCCGACCGGGAGCCCCCCGCGTTCGGGGAGAGCAGCAGGACCCCCTCGGCTCACCAGGCTCTGTAGGGACGATGGAGATCAGGCTTGCCCCGCGCCAGGGCAAAGGGACCCCTTAAGCCCCTCTATGCGCCTCCCCTCTCTTACCTCCTTGGTCTAAAATTAGCCCAGGACAAAGCTCGGCTCAGGCCTGGATTCCCTCTCCTTCCCCAGAGAACACGGGCAGCAGGCGGCCTCTTCCCGCCACCCAGCCCCCCTTCCCAGGACAGTGCCAATGCCACCTCTGCTGTCCCCCGGCTCTTGCAGGGGTGTCCCTCCCAGGACTGTCAGTCCCTCGCCTGGCTGATGTGAGCCTGATGGCGTACCCGAGATGGTATTAGGGCTGGCGTGGGGCGGTTTAGGGTGGCGGCTGATGGGATTTACCCACCGGGGAGGAGGGGGAGAGAAAAGAACCGGCTCGGACACGCCGCCTGCTTATGGCTCCCGCGTGCCCGAGCCTGTGCGTCACGGGGAACCGGTCCCAGCGTCTGTTATGTGGCTGTTTGACACCTCCGGGCAGGTAGGAAGCAGTTCTCTGATGTGGTGACCTGCAGTTGACCCTCTTGGATAAGCTCATTCCCACCAAACCTACTCAGAAAATGATTGATGAAGCCATTTGCAGCCACCCTGCCCCTACATACTGCCTGGGCAACTCTAGGCTCCCCCAGCGAGCGGCTTGAGGCTCAGGACGGCTGCAGGTTCACGACAGCATGTGACACAGGAAGGCCACTGCAGGTATATTACCTGGATATATATTATTATATATCCAGGAGTGCCTGAAAACGGGCTGCTATGTGGAAGGGGTGGCATGTGCTATGCCCACACCGGATTACCCTCACGCGGTGCCACGTCTGTGATGGAGAGACGTGGCACCTTCCACCAGAGAGGAATGGGGAGGAGAGCGGGGAGCTCTGCCTGGGTCACTGGCCACCCTGAAGAACAACAACACAAGGCGCTTCTGTGCCTGCAGGGTGTCCAGGGAAAAGAGTAGCTGAGGGTGAAATCGGCAACTGCAAAGCCAGGCTGCCATCTGGTGGAAATAGAGCTCTGGGCTACAGCTATGGGTGGGAGAAGGCCGCGAGGGAGGCGTAGGAGAGGCAAGGAAAGGGATAAGCAAGGGAAGGGGAAAAGCAAGCAAGGAAAGGCAGGGATTCCCTTCCCTTCCCTTCCCTTCCCTTCCCTTCCCTTCCCTTCCCTTCCCTTCCCTTCCCTTCCCTTCCCTTCCCTTCCCTGATTCCAGCTCCATCCCTAAAGTTGTTATCCTGGCCCCATAATTCCTATCACAGACACACAGTCCTGTCCTAGCCCTACAGCGATTCCGGCTCCAGCCCCACAAGCTCCACCAGCTCTGTTTCTGCTCCAGCTGTGCATCCTCCTGATGCTGCCATATGAAGCTGCTCCTGGATTCAAGGCAGGATCTTCATTTCAGCTTCAGCTCTCTGATGCTTCAGCTTCAGCTCTAGAACCCATTTTCCAGCTCCAGCCCTACAGTGCCTATCCTGGCCCCACAGCCCCTATCTAGCCCCACAATTGTTCCACCCTAAGCCCCACATTCTCTATATAACCACCAGCTCTACTGCCTCAGTTCCAGCTCCTCAGCTTTCCACTGCCTCTGGCTAAAAGCTGGCCCTGGTTGTCACTTTGCTCCTGTGCTGTTGACAAGGTGATGAATCAGTTAACTGTCATCACTTAAATATCTCTGTGATCTGCCAGAGTCATCCCAATGGGGCCCCAACTTTGGGGGCAAATGAGCCCTGGCCTGCGGCACACGCCTTGCCCTGCACCCCACTGCCCACAGGACCCTCAGCCGGCATTAGGTGCTGGAAACATGGTTTGGTCCCTGGTTCTGCACCCCAAAAGGTGCCCCTGTGCTGTCTCTGTGCCCCAGGATCAGCCCTCCACTCCCAGATTGTGGGTGGTACCATTGCTGGGAGGGCTGGAACTCCCCTGACAGCTCCTGCAGCCTCCAAGCTTCAGCTCCATCCCCTTCCCCATGGCATTTATCCACCTCCAGCCTCACCATTTCCACCGCTCCACATCAGTTTGGGTCCAGATCCAGGTTCATTTTCTACTGATTTTATTTATTTTTGATTCTCTTATTTTTACATTATTTTAGTTGTAGTAAGATTTATTTATGCTGTTGCATTGTCATATTTTTATTTTATTCTATTTGTTAAAATTCTATTACTAGATATATGATGTTTTTAAAGTAAAAACTATAGGGCTGTGTCTGAGGCCAGAGGGTATTCAATTTAGGTCTGAATCCAGACCTAAACTGATGTGGAGCAATGAAAACTCTGGGGCTGGATAAATCCCATGCATCTGGGGGTAGAATCACTGTGGGGCTGGGGCTGGGATAGGGACTGTGGGGCTGTGTAACAGGATATTCAGCCCTAAAATGGGGTCAAACAACTCAAACAATGCCCTATTTTGCAAGCTACCGATGATGGTCTGAGGCATCACGTGCTGGTATTTGTTGTTGAGTCGTGCTAAAAATCTGGCACAATGTCTCAATCTGGCAGACCAGCCTCAAATCAATCTGCTCATAACAAGACAAAAATTTGGCAGATAAACTGCTAAACTGACCTGTAGGCATATCACTGGTGGTCACCTCCTCCACATTATAAAAGTCCAGTCCACTTTCCATATAGGAGGTTCTTCTAATATATTCCTCCTTGGAGTGTGTGGAGATTCTTGAATTGGGTTTTAGAGATGATCACCAAGGATACTCCTAAAGGCTAGAAGAAAGATATTTGTCCACAGTTGTTGGTATGGGTGAGTTGCATCAGTCTCTAATAATGGTTTCTTTTTGCTTGCTTTAATATAATTGCTTTAATACTGCTTTGATATAATGCACAATCCTATTTTGTAATATAATAGTTTAAGCTTTTATAGTGTGTAGTAAATAATTCTGATTGAGTTATTTTTGTCTAATCATTTATCATAATATTTAATTCTTATAAAAATATATCTAATTTGCTGTCATTAAAATCTGTGGGATGAAGTTGTAAAATTTAAATTGTTCACAAAGTCTGGGGCTGGGACTGAATCCAGATGCCCCAGGCTCCTCTCTCTGAGAAGGAGTTTAGAAAGCAAGGGAATCCTTTTCTGCGCCTTGTGGCACAATGGGAGGGTTTCTTAAATTAACTTTGTCTGGAGTTACCACTCCCACCCATGAAGGGCTGGAGCTGGAATGTGAATTCTAGAGCTAGAGCTGAAGCATGAGAGACCTGGATATGAAAAGAAGATCCAGGCCTGACCCAGGAGCAGCTTCACCTGGAAAAGGTAGGAAGATGCAGAACTGAAGCTGAAGCAGTGGAGCTGGCAGAGAAATAAAGAGAAAATGATTGCAGAGTAGGATAAGGACTGTAGGGCTGGTACAGGAATTGTTGGGCTGGAATGCAACTTCAGGGATGGATCTGAAATGACTGTAGGACTGGGATAGCAACTGCAGGGCTAGAACTCGAAGAAAAGTTTTTCAGGCTGGGTTTGGAATATGGATTCTAGAGTTGAAGTTCAAACCCCACAGCTTTGGAGTGAAACTAAAGATCCTTCCACAACAAGGAGAAACTTCACCTAGGAGAAGCGGGAACATGCAAGGATGGACCTGGTTAAATAAACCCTGTGGAACTGGAGCCGGAATCACTGTGACGTTGCACTGCAGCTGACATCACTGTAGGGTTGGGATAGTAACCGTATGGCTGGGTTAGTGGTTGTAGGGTGGAATTGGGACTGCGGGGCCAGAATATGGACTGTGAGCCAGAGTTATGGTCTGTGGGCTGGGGGAGGAATTGCAGCCCAGAATACGGACTGCTGGCCAAGGCAGGGACAGTGGGCCGGGAAAGGTCTTGTGGGTGCAGTAGCGACTGTGAGCCGGGGTAGTATCTGTAAGGCCGAGATAGGTTCTGCGGGGACGGGACAGGGGTTGAATGTTTGGGGGAGAGTGTGTAGTGCTGGGGTAGGAATTCGGGGGCAGGGGAGGGAGATCTCAGCTGGGGACCTCAAGCTCCACCAATCGCAACACGAGGAAGGCAATGAACCTGCCAATCGGAACTCGACAACCCCGCATTGTCCAATAGCGCTCGCCCTTTCCACACGGCCCCGTTCCCGCCAAATGCACACGGCACATCACCGCCCGGGACTCGGAATGGCGCCGAGCCCACTCTGCTCAGCCCCCTTCTCGGCACATGGTTTTCGGACACGAAAAACCGGGATTAGGACCCGCGATACATTCGGACCCGGAGTGGAAGCAAACAAACACGTCTACTCTGTGGCCTTTTGTAGGTCGTGTGCCTTTAGTAGCCAGGAGCCGCCGTTGGCCTAGGTAGCCGTGGGGGTGGTGGCGGTGGCCGGCGAGGTGTGGGCGGTGTGCCGGGAGGCCGGAGCCGAGGGCTGGAGAGCGCTGCAGAGGGGCTGGTGAGTGCCTACGGCCATACCACCCTGAGAACGCCCGATCTCGTCTGATCTCGGAAGCTAAGCAGGGTCGGGCCCGGTTAGTACTTGGATGGGAGACCGCCTGGGAATACCGGGTGCTGTAGGCATCTTTTGGTGCCTCTTGTGCCCGGGAGGTTGCCCGGTTTTGCCGGGGCCGCCCAGGGGCAGGGGCAGGATGGAGGGGGGGCAGGTGCGCTTTTGGCCAGCCTTTTGTGCCCTTGGGTGCCAGTGTGAGCCCGGGCCCGGTCTCCAGGGGCTGTCGTCGGCCGGGTGGCCGTGGCGTGGTGGCGGTGGCCGGTGGAGGTGTGGGGCGTGTGCCGGGAGGCCGGAGCCGAGGGCTGGAGAGCGCTGCAGAGGGGCTGGTGAGTGCCTACGGCCATACCACCCTGAGAACGCCCGATCTCGTCTGATCTCGGAAGCTAAGCAGGGTCGGGCCCGGTTAGTACTTGGATGGGAGACCGCCTGGGAATACCGGGTGCTGTAGGCATCTTTTGGTGCCTTTTGCGCCCGGGAGGCTGCCCGGTTTTGCCGGGGCCGCCGAGGCCCGGGGGGCAGGATGGAGGGGGGCAGGTGCGCTTTTGGCCAGCCTTTTGTGCCCTTGGGTGCCAGTGTGAGCCCGGGCCCGGGTCTCCAGGGGCCGTCGTCGGCCCGGGTGGCCGTGGCGTGGGTGGCGGTGGCCGGTGAGGTGTGGGGGCGTGTGCCGGGAGGCCGGAGCGGAGGGGCTGGAGAGCGCTGCAGAGGGGCTGGTGAGTGCCTACGGCCATACCACCCTGAGAACGCCCGATCTCGTCTGATCTCGGAAGCTAAGCAGGGTCGGGCCCGGTTAGTACTTGGATGGGAGACCGCCTGGGAATACCGGGTGCTGTAGGGCATCTTTTGGTGCCTTTTGCGCCGGGAGGCTGCCCGGTTTTGCCGGGGCCGCCGAGGCCCGGGGCAGGATGGAGGGGGCAGGTGCGCTTTTGGCCAGCCTTTTGTGCCCTTGGGTGCCAGTGTGAGCCCGGGCCCGGTCTCCAGGGGCCGTCGTCGGCCCGGGTGGCCGTGGCGTGGTGGCGGTGGGCCGGTGAGGTGTGGGCGTGTGCCGGGAGGCCGGAGCGGAGGGCTGGAGAGCGCTGCAGAGGGGCTGGTGAGTGCCTACGGCCATACCACCCTGAGAACGCCTGATCTCGGAAGCTAAGCAGGGTCGGGCCCGGTTAGTACTTGGATGGGAGACCGCCTGGGAATACCGGGTGCTGTAGGCATCTTTTGGTGCCTTTTGCGCCCGGGAGGCTGCCCGGTTTTGCCGGGGGCCGCCGAGGCCCGGGGCAGGATGGAGGGGGCAGGTGCGCTTTTGGCCAGCCTTTTGTGCCCTTGGGTGCCAGTGTGAGCCCGGGCCCGGTCTCCAGGGGGCCGTCGTCGGCCTGGGTGGCCGTGGGGGTGGTGGCGGTGGCCGGCGAGGTGTGGGCGTGTGCCGGGGAGGCCGGAGCCGAGGGCTGGAGAGCGCTGCAGAGGGGCTGGTGAGTGCCTACGGCCATACCACCCTGAGAACGCCCGATCTCGTCTGATCTCGGAAGCTAAGCAGGGTCGGGCCCGGTTAGTACTTGGATGGGAGACCGCCTGGGAATACCGGGTGCTGTAGGCATCTTTTGGTGCCTCTTGTGCCCGGGAGGTTGCCCGGTTTTGCCCGGGGCCGCCCAGGGGCAGGATGGAGGGGGCAGGTGCGCTTTTGGCCAGCCTTTTGTGCCCTTGGGTGCCAGTGTGAGCCCGGGCCCGGTCTCCAGGGGCCGTCGTCGGCCTGGGTGGCCGTGGGGTGGTGGCGGTGGCCGGCGAGGTGTGGGCGTGTGCCGGGAGGCCGGAGCCGAGGGCTGGAGAGCGCTGCAGAGGGGCTGGTGAGTGCCTACGGCCATACCACCCTGAGAACGCCCCGATCTCGTCTGATCTCGGAAGCTAAGCAGGGTCGGGCCCGGTTAGTACTTGGATGGGAGACCGCCTGGGAATACCGGGTGCTGTAGGCATCTTTTGGTGCCTTTTGTGCCCGGGAGGGTTGCCCGGTTTTGCCGGGGGCCGCCCAGGGGCAGGGGCAGGATGGAGGGGGCAGGTGCGCTTTTGGCCAGCCTTTTGTGCCCTTGGGTGCCAGTGTGAGCCCGGGCCCGGTCTCCAGGGGCCGTCGTCGGCCTGGGTGGCCGTGGGGTGGTGGCGGTGGCCGGCGAGGGTGTGGGCGTGTGCCGGGAGGCCGGAGCCGAGGGCTGGAGAGCGCTGCAGAGGGGCTGGTGAGTGCCTACGGCCCATACCACCCTGAGAACGCCCGATCTCGTCTGATCTCGGAAGCTAAGCAGGGTCGGGCCCGGTTAGTACTTGGATGGGAGACCGCCTGGGAATACCGGGTGCTGTAGGCATCTTTTGGTGCCTCTTGTGCCCGGGAGGTTGCCCGGTTTTGCCGGGGCCGCCCAGGGGCAGGGGCAGGATGGAGGGGGGCAGGTGCGCTTTTGGCCAGCCTTTTGTGCCCTTGGGTGCCAGTGTGAGCCCGGGCCCGGTCTCCAGGGGCCGTCGTCGGCCCGGGTGGCCGTGGGGGTGGTGGCGGGTGGCCCGGTGAGGTGTGGGCGTGTGCCGGGAGGCCGGAGCCGAGGGCTGGAGAGCGCTGCAGAGGGGCTGGTGAGTGCCTACGGCCATACCACCCTGAGAACGCCCGATCTCGTCTGATCTCGGAAGCTAAGCAGGGTCGGGCCCGGTTAGTACTTGGATGGGAGACCGCCTGGGAATACCGGGTGCTGTAGGCATCTTTTGGTGCCTCTTGTGCCCGGGAGGCTGCCCGGTTTTGCCGGGGCCGCCGAGGCCCGGGGCAGGATGGAGGGGGCAGGTGCGCTTTTGGCCAGCCTTTTGTGCCCTTGGGTGCCAGTGTGAGCCCGGGCCCGGTCTCCAGGGGCCGTCGTCGGCCCGGGTGGCCGTGGCGTGGTGGCGGTGGCCGGTGAGGTGTGGGCGTGTGCCGGGAGGCCGGAGCCGAGGGCTGGAGAGCGCTGCAGAGGGGCTGGTGAGTGCCTACGGCCATACCACCCTGAGAACGCCCGATCTCGTCTGATCTCGGAAGCTAAGCAGGGTCGGGCCCGGTTAGTACTTGGATGGGAGACCGCCTGGGAATACCGGGTGCTGTAGGCATCTTTTGGTGCCTCTTGTGCCCGGGAGGTTGCCCGGTTTTGCCGGGGCCGCCCAGGGGCAGGGGCAGGATGGAGGGGGCAGGGTGCGCTTTTGGGCCAGCCTTTTGTGCCCTTGGGTGCCAGTGTGAGCCCGGGCCCGGTCTCCAGGGGCCGTCGTCGGCCTGGGTGGCCGTGGGGTGGTGGCGGGTGGCCGGCGAGGTGTGGGGCGTGTGCCGGGAGGCCGGAGCCGAGGGCTGGAGAGCGCTGCAGAGGGGCTGGTGAGTGCCTACGGCCATACCACCCTGAGAACGCCCGATCTCGTCTGATCTCGGAAGCTAAGCAGGGTCGGGCCCGGTTAGTACTTGGATGGGAGACCGCCTGGGAATACCGGGTGCTGTAGGCATCTTTTGGTGCCTCTTGTGCCCGGGAGGTTGCCCGGTTTTGCCGGGGGCCGCCCAGGGGCAGGATGGAGGGGGCAGGTGCGCTTTTGGCCAGCCTTTTGTGCCCTTGGGTGCCAGTGTGAGCCCGGGCCCGGTCTCCAGGGGCCGTCGTCGGCCTGGGTGGCCGTGGGGTGGTGGCGGTGGCCGGCGAGGTGTGGGCGTGTGCCGGGAGGCCGGAGCCGAGGGCTGGAGAGCGCTGCAGAGGGGCTGGTGAGTGCCTACGGCCATACCACCCTGAGAACGCCCCGATCTCGTCTGATCTCGGAAGCTAAGCAGGGTCGGGGCCCGGTTAGTACTTGGGATGGGAGACCGCCTGGGAATACCGGGTGCTGTAGGCATCTTTTGGTGCCTTTTGTGCCCGGGAGGTTGCCCGGTTTTGCCGGGGCCGCCCAGGGGGCAGGGGCAGGATGGAGGGGGCAGGTGCGCTTTTGGCCAGCCTTTTGTGCCCTTGGGTGCCAGTGTGAGCCCGGGCCCGGTCTCCAGGGGCCGTCGTCGGCCTGGGTGGCCGTGGGGGTGGTGGCGGTGGCCGGCGAGGTGTGGGCGTGTGCCGGGAGGCCGGAGCCGAGGGCTGGAGAGCGCTGCAGAGGGGCTGGTGAGTGCCTACGGCCATACCACCCTGAGAACGCCCGATCTCGTCTGATCTCGGAAGCTAAGCAGGGTCGGGCCCGGTTAGTACTTGGATGGGAGACCGCCTGGGAATACCGGGTGCTGTAGGCATCTTTTGGT
This sequence comes from Calcarius lapponicus, assembly GCA_039654755.1. Classification (NCBI taxonomy): domain Eukaryota; kingdom Metazoa; phylum Chordata; class Aves; order Passeriformes; family Fringillidae; genus Calcarius; species Calcarius lapponicus. The sequence goes on from CM077472.1 coordinate 19,474,597, forward strand.
GCCTCTTGTGCCCGGGAGGTTGCCCCGGTTTTGCCGGGGCCGCCCAGGGGCAGGGGCAGGATGGAGGGGGGCAGGTGCGCTTTTGGCCAGCCTTTTGTGCCCTTGGGTGCCAGTGTGAGCCCGGGCCCGGTCTCCAGGGGCCGTCGTCGGCCCGGGTGGCCGTGGGGTGGTGGCGGTGGCCGGTGAGGTTGTGGGCGGGTGTGCCGGGAGGCCGGAGCCGAGGGGCTGGAGAGCGCTGCAGAGGGGGCTGGTGAGTGCCTACGGCCATACCACCCTGAAGAACGCTCCCGATCTCGTCTGATCTCGGAAGCTAAGCAGGGTCGGGCCCGGTTAGTACTTGGATGGGAGACCGCCTGGGAATACCGGGTGCTGTAGGCATCTTTTGGTGCCTCTTGTGCCCGGGAGGCTGCCCGGTTTTGCCGGGGCCGCCGAGGCCCGGGGCAGGATGGAGGGGGCAGGTGCGCTTTTGGCCAGCCTTTTGTGCCCTTGGGTGCCAGTGTGAGCCCGGGCCCGGTCTCCAGGGGCCGTCGTCGGCCCGGGTGGCCGTGGCGTGGTGGCGGTGGCCGGTGAGGTGTGGGCGTGTGCCGGGAGGCCGGAGCCGAGGGCTGGAGAGCGCTGCAGAGGGGCTGGTGAGTGCCTACGGCCATACCACCCTGAGAACGCCCGATCTCGTCTGATCTCGGAAGCTAAGCAGGGTCGGGCCCGGTTAGTACTTGGATGGGAGACCGCCTGGGAATACCGGGTGCTGTAGGCATCTTTTGGTGCCTCTTGTGCCCGGGAGGTTGCCCCGGTTTTGCCGGGGGCCGCCCAGGGGCAGGGGCAGGATGGGAGGGGGCAGGTGCGCTTTTGGCCAGCCTTTTGTGCCCTTGGGTGCCAGTGTGAGCCCCGGGCCCGGTCTCCAGGGGCCGTCGTCGGCCTGGGTGGCCGTGGGGTGGGTGGCGGGTGGCCGGCGAGGTGTGGGGGCGTGTGCCGGGAGGCCGGAGCCGAGGGCTGGAGAGCGCTGCAGAGGGGCTGGTGAGTGCCTACGGCCATACCACCCTGAGAACGCCCCGATCTCGTCTGATCTCGGAAGCTAAGCAGGGTCGGGCCCGGTTAGTACTTGGATGGGAGACCGCCTGGGAATACCGGGTGCTGTAGGCATCTTTTGGTGCCTCTTGTGCCCGGGAGGTTGCCCGGTTTTGCCGGGGCCGCCCCAGGGGCAGGGGCAGGATGGAGGGGGCAGGTGCGCTTTTGGCCAGCCTTTTGTGCCCCTTGGGTGCCAGTGTGAGCCCGGGCCCGGTCTCCAGGGGCCGTCGTCGGCCTGGGTGGCCGTGGGGTGGTGGCGGTGGCCGGCGAGGTTGTGGGGCGTGTGCCGGGAGGCCGGAGCCGAGGGCTGGAGAGCGCTGCAGAGGGGCTGGTGAGTGCCTACGGCCATACCACCCTGAGAACGCGCCGATCTCGTCTGATCTCGGAAGCTAAGCAGGGTCGGGCCCGGTTAGTACTTGGATGGGAGACCGCCTGGGAATACCGGGTGCTGTAGGCATCTTTTGGTGCCTCTTGTGCCCGGGAGGTTGCCCGGTTTTGCCGGGGCCGCCCAGGGGCAGGGGCAGGATGGAGGGGGCAGGTGCGCTTTTGGCCAGCCTTTTGTGCCCTTGGGTGCCAGTGTGAGCCCGGGCCCGGTCTCCAGGGGCCGTCGTCGGCCTGGGTGGCCGTGGGGTGGTGGCGGTGGCCGGCGAGGTGTGGGCGTGTGCCGGGAGGCCGGAGCCGAGGGCTGGAGAGCGCTGCAGAGGGGGCTGGTGAGTGCCTACGGCCATACCACCCTGAGAACGCACCGATCTCGTCTGATCTCGGAAGCTAAGCAGGGTCGGGGCCCGGTTAGTACTTGGATGGGAGACCGCCTGGGAATACCGGGTGCTGTAGGCATCTTTTGGTGCCTCTTGTGCCCGGGAGGTTGCCCGGTTTTGCCGGGGCCGCCGAGGGGCAGGGGCAGGATGGAGGGGGCAGGTGCGCTTTTGGCCAGCCTTTTGTGCCCTTGGGTGCCAGTGTGAGCCCGGGCCCGGTCTCCAGGGGCCGTCGTCGGCCTGGGTGGCCGTGGGGTGGTGGCGGTGGCCGGCGAGGTGTGGGCGTGTGCCGGGAGGCCGGAGCCGAGGGCTGGAGAGCGCTGCAGAGGGGCTGGTGAGTGCCTACGGCCATACCACCCTGAGAACGCCCGATCTCGTCTGATCTCGGAAGCTAAGCAGGGTCGGGCCCGGTTAGTACTTGGATGGGAGACCGCCTGGGAATACCGGGTGCTGTAGGCATCTTTTGGTGCCTTTTGCGCCCGGGAGGCTGCCCGGTTTTGCCGGGGCCGCCGAGGCCCGGGGCAGGATGGAGGGGGCAGGTGCGCTTTTGGCCAGCCTTTTGTGCCCTTGGGTGCCAGTGTGAGCCCGGGGCCCGGTCTCCAGGGGCCGTCGTCGGCCCGGGTGGCCGTGGCGTGGTGGCGGTGGCCGGTGAGGTGTGGGCGTGTGCCGGGAGGCCGGAGCCGAGGGCTGGAGAGCGCTGCAGAGGGGCTGGTGAGTGCCTACGGCCATACCACCCTGAGAACGCCCGATCTCGTCTGATCTCGGAAGCTAAGCAGGGTCGGGCCCGGTTAGTACTTGGATGGGAGACCGCCTGGGAATACCGGGTGCTGTAGGCATCTTTTGGTGCCTCTTGTGCCCGGGAGGTTGCCCGGTTTTGCCGGGGCCGCCCAGGGGCAGGGGCAGGATGGAGGGGGCAGGTGCGCTTTTGGCCAGCCTTTTGTGCCCTTGGGTGCCAGTGTGAGCCCGGGCCCGGTCTCCAGGGGCCGTCGTCGGCCTGGGTGGCCGTGGGGTGGTGGCGGTGGCCGGCGAGGTGTGGGCGTGTGCCGGGAGGCCGGAGCCGAGGGCTGGAGAGCGCTGCAGAGGGGCTGGTGAGTGCCTACGGCCATACCACCCTGAGAACGCCCGATCTCGTCTGATCTCGGAAGCTAAGCAGGGTCGGGCCCGGTTAGTACTTGGATGGGAGACCGCCTGGGAATACCGGGTGCTGTAGGCATCTTTTGGTGCCTTTTGTGCCCGGGAGGTTGCCCGGTTTTGCCGGGGCCGCCCAGGGGCAGGGGCAGGATGGAGGGGGCAGGTGCGCTTTTGGCCAGCCTTTTGTGCCCTTGGGTGCCAGTGTGAGCCCGGGCCCGGTCTCCAGGGGCCGTCGTCGGCCTGGGTGGCCGTGGGGTGGTGGCGGTGGCCGGCGAGGTGTGGGCGTGTGCCGGGAGGCCGGAGCCGAGGGCTGGAGAGCGCTGCAGAGGGGCTGGTGAGTGCCTACGGCCATACCACCCTGAGAACGCCCGATCTCGTCTGATCTCGGAAGCTAAGCAGGGTCGGGCCCGGTTAGTACTTGGATGGGAGACCGCCTGGGAATACCGGGTGCTGTAGGCATCTTTTGGTGCCTCTTGTGCCCGGGAGGTTGCCCGGTTTTGCCGGGGCCGCCCAGGGGCAGGGGCAGGATGGAGGGGGCAGGTGCGCTTTTGGCCAGCCTTTTGTGCCCTTGGGTGCCAGTGTGAGCCCGGGCCCGGTCTCCAGGGGCCGTCGTCGGCCCGGGTGGCCGTGGGGTGGTGGCGGTGGCCGGTGAGGTGTGGGCGTGTGCCGGGAGGCCGGAGCCGAGGGCTGGAGAGCGCTGCAGAGGGGCTGGTGAGTGCCTACGGCCATACCACCCTGAGAACGCCCGATCTCGTCTGATCTCGGAAGCTAAGCAGGGTCGGGCCCGGTTAGTACTTGGATGGGAGACCGCCTGGGAATACCGGGTGCTGTAGGCATCTTTTGGTGCCTCTTGTGCCCGGGAGGCTGCCCGGTTTTGCCGGGGCCGCCGAGGCCCGGGGCAGGATGGAGGGGGCAGGTGCGCTTTTGGCCAGCCTTTTGTGCCCTTGGGTGCCAGTGTGAGCCCGGGCCCGGTCTCCAGGGGCCGTCGTCGGCCCGGGTGGCCGTGGCGTGGTGGCGGTGGCCGGTGAGGTGTGGGCGTGTGCCGGGAGGCCGGAGCCGAGGGCTGGAGAGCGCTGCAGAGGGGCTGGTGAGTGCCTACGGCCATACCACCCTGAGAACGCCCGATCTCGTCTGATCTCGGAAGCTAAGCAGGGTCGGGCCCGGTTAGTACTTGGATGGGAGACCGCCTGGGAATACCGGGTGCTGTAGGCATCTTTTGGTGCCTCTTGTGCCCGGGAGGTTGCCCGGTTTTGCCGGGGCCGCCCAGGGGCAGGGGCAGGATGGAGGGGGCAGGTGCGCTTTTGGCCAGCCTTTTGTGCCCTTGGGTGCCAGTGTGAGCCCGGGCCCGGTCTCCAGGGGCCGTCGTCGGCCTGGGTGGCCGTGGGGTGGTGGCGGTGGCCGGCGAGGTGTGGGCGTGTGCCGGGAGGCCGGAGCCGAGGGCTGGAGAGCGCTGCAGAGGGGCTGGTGAGTGCCTACGGCCATACCACCCTGAGAACGCCCGATCTCGTCTGATCTCGGAAGCTAAGCAGGGTCGGGCCCGGTTAGTACTTGGATGGGAGACCGCCTGGGAATACCGGGTGCTGTAGGCATCTTTTGGTGCCTCTTGTGCCCGGGAGGTTGCCCGGTTTTGCCGGGGCCGCCCAGGGGCAGGATGGAGGGGGCAGGTGCGCTTTTGGCCAGCCTTTTGTGCCCTTGGGTGCCAGTGTGAGCCCGGGCCCGGTCTCCAGGGGCCGTCGTCGGCCTGGGTGGCCGTGGGGGTGGTGGCGGTGGCCGGCGAGGTGTGGGGCGTGTGCCGGGAGGCCGGAGCCGAGGGCTGGAGAGCGCTGCAGAGGGGCTGGTGAGTGCCTACGGCCATACCACCCTGAGAACGCCCGATCTCGTCTGATCTCGGAAGCTAAGCAGGGTCGGGCCCGGTTAGTACTTGGATGGGAGACCGCCTGGGAATACCGGGTGCTGTAGGCATCTTTTGGTGCCTTTTGTGCCCGGGAGGTTGCCCGGTTTTGCCGGGGCCGCCCAGGGGCAGGGGCAGGATGGAGGGGGCAGGTGCGCTTTTGGCCAGCCTTTTGTGCCCTTGGGTGCCAGTGTGAGCCCGGGCCCGGTCTCCAGGGGCCGTCGTCGGCCTGGGTGGCCGTGGGGTGGTGGCGGTGGCCGGCGAGGTGTGGGCGTGTGCCGGGAGGCCGGAGCCGAGGGCTGGAGAGCGCTGCAGAGGGGCTGGTGAGTGCCTACGGCCATACCACCCTGAGAACGCCCGATCTCGTCTGATCTCGGAAGCTAAGCAGGGTCGGGCCCGGTTAGTACTTGGATGGGAGACCGCCTGGGAATACCGGGTGCTGTAGGCATCTTTTGGTGCCTCTTGTGCCCGGGAGGTTGCCCGGTTTTGCCGGGGCCGCCCAGGGGCAGGGGCAGGATGGAGGGGGCAGGTGCGCTTTTGGCCAGCCTTTTGTGCCCTTGGGTGCCAGTGTGAGCCCGGGCCCGGTCTCCAGGGGCCGTCGTCGGCCCGGGTGGCCGTGGGGTGGTGGCGGTGGCCGGTGAGGTGTGGGCGTGTGCCGGGAGGCCGGAGCCGAGGGCTGGAGAGCGCTGCAGAGGGGCTGGTGAGTGCCTACGGCCATACCACCCTGAGAACGCCCGATCTCGTCTGATCTCGGAAGCTAAGCAGGGTCGGGCCCGGTTAGTACTTGGATGGGAGACCGCCTGGGAATACCGGGTGCTGTAGGCATCTTTTGGTGCCTCTTGTGCCCGGGAGGCTGCCCGGTTTTGCCGGGGCCGCCGAGGCCCGGGGCAGGATGGAGGGGGCAGGTGCGCTTTTGGCCAGCCTTTTGTGCCCTTGGGTGCCAGTGTGAGCCCGGGCCCGGTCTCCAGGGGCCGTCGTCGGCCCGGGTGGCCGTGGCGTGGTGGCGGTGGCCGGTGAGGTGTGGGCGTGTGCCGGGAGGCCGGAGCCGAGGGCTGGAGAGCGCTGCAGAGGGGCTGGTGAGTGCCTACGGCCATACCACCCTGAGAACGCCCGATCTCGTCTGATCTCGGAAGCTAAGCAGGGTCGGGCCCGGTTAGTACTTGGATGGGAGACCGCCTGGGAATACCGGGTGCTGTAGGCATCTTTTGGTGCCTCTTGTGCCCGGGAGGTTGCCCGGTTTTGCCGGGGCCGCCCAGGGGCAGGGGCAGGATGGAGGGGGCAGGTGCGCTTTTGGCCAGCCTTTTGTGCCCTTGGGTGCCAGTGTGAGCCCGGGCCCGGTCTCCAGGGGCCGTCGTCGGCCTGGGTGGCCGTGGGGTGGTGGCGGTGGCCGGCGAGGTGTGGGCGTGTGCCGGGAGGCCGGAGCCGAGGGCTGGAGAGCGCTGCAGAGGGGCTGGTGAGTGCCTACGGCCATACCACCCTGAGAACGCCCGATCTCGTCTGATCTCGGAAGCTAAGCAGGGTCGGGCCCGGTTAGTACTTGGATGGGAGACCGCCTGGGAATACCGGGTGCTGTAGGCATCTTTTGGTGCCTCTTGTGCCCGGGAGGTTGCCCGGTTTTGCCGGGGCCGCCCAGGGGCAGGGGCAGGATGGAGGGGGCAGGTGCGCTTTTGGCCAGCCTTTTGTGCCCTTGGGTGCCAGTGTGAGCCCGGGCCCGGTCTCCAGGGGCCGTCGTCGGCCTGGGTGGCCGTGGGGTGGTGGCGGTGGCCGGCGAGGTGTGGGCGTGTGCCGGGAGGCCGGAGCCGAGGGCTGGAGAGCGCTGCAGAGGGGCTGGTGAGTGCCTACGGCCATACCACCCTGAGAACGCCCGATCTCGTCTGATCTCGGAAGCTAAGCAGGGTCGGGCCCGGTTAGTACTTGGATGGGAGACCGCCTGGGAATACCGGGTGCTGTAGGCATCTTTTGGTGCCTCTTGTGCCCGGGAGGTTGCCCGGTTTTGCCGGGGCCGCCCAGGGGCAGGGGCAGGATGGAGGGGGCAGGTGCGCTTTTGGCCAGCCTTTTGTGCCCTTGGGTGCCAGTGTGAGCCCGGGCCCGGTCTCCAGGGGCCGTCGTCGGCCTGGGTGGCCGTGGGGTGGTGGCGGTGGCCGGCGAGGTGTGGGCGTGTGCCGGGAGGCCGGAGCCGAGGGCTGGAGAGCGCTGCAGAGGGGCTGGTGAGTGCCTACGGCCATACCACCCTGAGAACGCCCGATCTCGTCTGATCTCGGAAGCTAAGCAGGGTCGGGCCCGGTTAGTACTTGGATGGGAGACCGCCTGGGAATACCGGGTGCTGTAGGCATCTTTTGGTGCCTCTTGTGCCCGGGAGGTTGCCCGGTTTTGCCGGGGCCGCCGAGGGGCAGGGGCAGGATGGAGGGGGCAGGTGCGCTTTTGGCCAGCCTTTTGTGCCCTTGGGTGCCAGTGTGAGCCCGGGCCCGGTCTCCAGGGGCCGTCGTCGGCCTGGGTGGCCGTGGGGTGGTGGCGGTGGCCGGCGAGGTGTGGGCGTGTGCCGGGAGGCCGGAGCCGAGGGCTGGAGAGCGCTGCAGAGGGGCTGGTGAGTGCCTACGGCCATACCACCCTGAGAACGCCCGATCTCGTCTGATCTCGGAAGCTAAGCAGGGTCGGGCCCGGTTAGTACTTGGATGGGAGACCGCCTGGGAATACCGGGTGCTGTAGGCATCTTTTGGTGCCTTTTGCGCCCGGGAGGCTGCCCGGTTTTGCCGGGGCCGCCGAGGCCCGGGGCAGGATGGAGGGGGCAGGTGCGCTTTTGGCCAGCCTTTTGTGCCCTTGGGTGCCAGTGTGAGCCCGGGCCCGGTCTCCAGGGGCCGTCGTCGGCCCGGGTGGCCGTGGCGTGGTGGCGGTGGCCGGTGAGGTGTGGGCGTGTGCCGGGAGGCCGGAGCCGAGGGCTGGAGAGCGCTGCAGAGGGGCTGGTGAGTGCCTACGGCCATACCACCCTGAGAACGCCCGATCTCGTCTGATCTCGGAAGCTAAGCAGGGTCGGGCCCGGTTAGTACTTGGATGGGAGACCGCCTGGGAATACCGGGTGCTGTAGGCATCTTTTGGTGCCTCTTGTGCCCGGGAGGTTGCCCGGTTTTGCCGGGGCCGCCCAGGGGCAGGGGCAGGATGGAGGGGGCAGGTGCGCTTTTGGCCAGCCTTTTGTGCCCTTGGGTGCCAGTGTGAGCCCGGGCCCGGTCTCCAGGGGCCGTCGTCGGCCTGGGTGGCCGTGGGGTGGTGGCGGTGGCCGGCGAGGTGTGGGCGTGTGCCGGGAGGCCGGAGCCGAGGGCTGGAGAGCGCTGCAGAGGGGCTGGTGAGTGCCTACGGCCATACCACCCTGAGAACGCCCGATCTCGTCTGATCTCGGAAGCTAAGCAGGGTCGGGCCCGGTTAGTACTTGGATGGGAGACCGCCTGGGAATACCGGGTGCTGTAGGCATCTTTTGGTGCCTTTTGCGCCCGGGAGGCTGCCCGGTTTTGCCGGGGCCGCCGAGGCCCGGGGCAGGATGGAGGGGGCAGGTGCGCTTTTGGCCAGCCTTTTGTGCCCTTGGGTGCCAGTGTGAGCCCGGGCCCGGTCTCCAGGGGCCGTCGTCGGCCCGGGTGGCCGTGGCGTGGTGGCGGTGGCCGGTGAGGTGTGGGCGTGTGCCGGGAGGCCGGAGCCGAGGGCTGGAGAGCGCTGCAGAGGGGCTGGTGAGTGCCTACGGCCATACCACCCTGAGAACGCCCGATCTCGTCTGATCTCGGAAGCTAAGCAGGGTCGGGCCCGGTTAGTACTTGGATGGGAGACCGCCTGGGAATACCGGGTGCTGTAGGCATCTTTTGGTGCCTTTTGCGCCCGGGAGGCTGCCCGGTTTTGCCGGGGCCGCCGAGGCCCGGGGCAGGATGGAGGGGGCAGGTGCGCTTTTGGCCAGCCTTTTGTGCCCTTGGGTGCCAGTGTGAGCCCGGGCCCGGTCTCCAGGGGCCGTCGTCGGCCCGGGTGGCCGTGGCGTGGTGGCGGTGGCCGGTGAGGTGTGGGCGTGTGCCGGGAGGCCGGAGCGGAGGGCTGGAGAGCGCTGCAGAGGGGCTGGTGAGTGCCTACGGCCATACCACCCTGAGAACGCCCGATCTCGTCTGATCTCGGAAGCTAAGCAGGGTCGGGCCCGGTTAGTACTTGGATGGGAGACCGCCTGGGAATACCGGGTGCTGTAGGCATCTTTTGGTGCCTTTTGCGCCCGGGAGGCTGCCCGGTTTTGCCGGGGCCGCCGAGGCCCGGGGCAGGATGGAGGGGGCAGGTGCGCTTTTGGCCAGCCTTTTGTGCCCTTGGGTGCCAGTGTGAGCCCGGGCCCGGTCTCCAGGGGCCGTCGTCGGCCCGGGTGGCCGTGGCGTGGTGGCGGTGGCCGGTGAGGTGTGGGCGTGTGCCGGGAGGCCGGAGCGGAGGGCTGGAGAGCGCTGCAGAGGGGCTGGTGAGTGCCTACGGCCATACCACCCTGAGAACGCCCGATCTCGTCTGATCTCGGAAGCTAAGCAGGGTCGGGCCCGGTTAGTACTTGGATGGGAGACCGCCTGGGAATACCGGGTGCTGTAGGCATCTTTTGGTGCCTTTTGCGCCCGGGAGGCTGCCCGGTTTTGCCGGGGCCGCCGAGGCCCGGGGCAGGATGGAGGGGGCAGGTGCGCTTTTGGCCAGCCTTTTGTGCCCTTGGGTGCCAGTGTGAGCCCGGGCCCGGTCTCCAGGGGCCGTCGTCGGCCCGGGTGGCCGTGGCGTGGTGGCGGTGGCCGGTGAGGTGTGGGCGTGTGCCGGGAGGCCGGAGCCGAGGGCTGGAGAGCGCTGCAGAGGGGCTGGTGAGTGCCTACGGCCATACCACCCTGAGAACGCCCGATCTCGTCTGATCTCGGAAGCTAAGCAGGGTCGGGCCCGGTTAGTACTTGGATGGGAGACCGCCTGGGAATACCGGGTGCTGTAGGCATCTTTTGGTGCCTTTTGCGCCCGGGAGGCTGCCCGGTTTTGCCGGGGCCGCCGAGGCCCGGGGCAGGATGGAGGGGGCAGGTGCGCTTTTGGCCAGCCTTTTGTGCCCTTGGGTGCCAGTGTGAGCCCGGGCCCGGTCTCCAGGGGCTGTCGTCGGCCCGGGTGGCCGTGGCGTGGTGGCGGTGGCCGGTGAGGTGTGGGGCGTGTGCCGGGAGGCCGGAGCGGAGGGCTGGAGAGCGCTGCAGAGGGGCTGGTGAGTGCCTACGGCCATACCACCCTGAGAACGCCCGATCTCGTCTGATCTCGGAAGCTAAGCAGGGTCGGGCCCGGTTAGTACTTGGATGGGAGACCGCCTGGGAATACCGGGTGCTGTAGGCATCTTTTGGTGCCTTTTGCGCCCGGGAGGCTGCCCGGTTTTGCCGGGGCCGCCGAGGCCCGGGGCAGGATGGAGGGGGCAGGTGCGCTTTTGGCCAGCCTTTTGTGCCCTTGGGTGCCAGTGTGAGCCCGGGCCCGGTCTCCAGGGGCCGTCGTCGGCCCGGGTGGCCGTGGCGTGGTGGCGGTGGCCGGTGAGGTGTGGGCGTGTGCCGGGAGGCCGGAGCGGAGGGCTTGGAGAGCGCTGCAGAGGGGCTGGTGAGTGCCTACGGCCATACCACCCTGAGAACGCCCGATCTCGTCTGATCTCGGAAGCTAAGCAGGGTCGGGCCCGGTTAGTACTTGGATGGGAGACCGCCTGGGAATACCGGGTGCTGTAGGCATCTTTTGGTGCCTTTTGCGCCCGGGGAGGCTGCCCGGTTTTGCCGGGGCCGCCGAGGCCCGGGGCAGGATGGAGGGGGCAGGTGCGCTTTTGGCCAGCCTTTTGTGCCCTTGGGTGCCAGTGTGAGCCCGGGCCCGGTCTCCAGGGGCCGTCGTCGGCCCGGGTGGCCGTGGCGTGGTGGCGGTGGCCGGTGAGGTGTGGGCGTGTGCCGGGAGGCCGGAGCGGAGGGCTGGAGAGCGCTGCAGAGGGGCTGGTGAGTGCCTACGGCCATACCACCCTGAGAACGCCTGATCTCGGAAGCTAAGCAGGGTCGGGCCCGGTTAGTACTTGGAATGGGAGACCGCCTGGGAATACCGGGTGCTGTAGGCATCTTTTGGTGCCTTTTGCGCCCGGGAGGCTGCCCGGTTTTGCCGGGGCCGCCGAGGCCCGGGGCAGGATGGAGGGGGCAGGTGCGCTTTTGGCCAGCCTTTTGTGCCCTTGGGTGCCAGTGTGAGCCCGGGCCCGGTCTCCAGGGGCCGTCGTCGGCCCGGGTGGCCGTGGCGTGGTGGCGGTGGCCGGTGAGGTGTGGGCGTGTGCCGGGAGGCCGGAGCCGAGGGCTGGAGAGCGCTGCAGAGGGGCTGGTGAGTGCCTACGGCCATACCACCCTGAGAACGCCCGATCTCGTCTGATCTCGGAAGCTAAGCAGGGTCGGGCCCGGTTAGTACTTGGATGGGAGACCGCCTGGGAATACCGGGTGCTGTAGGCATCTTTTGGTGCCTTTTGCGCCCGGGAGGCTGCCCGGTTTTGCCGGGGCCGCCGAGGCCCGGGGCAGGATGGAGGGGGCAGGTGCGCTTTTGGCCAGCCTTTTGTGCCCTTGGGTGCCAGTGTGAGCCCGGGCCCAGTCTCCAGGGGCCGTCGTCGGCCCGGGTGGCCGTGGCGTGGTGGCGGTGGCCGGTGAGGTGTGGGCGTGTGCCGGGAGGCCGGAGCCGAGGGCTGGAGAGCGCTGCAGAGGGGCTGGTGAGTGCCTACGGCCATACCACCCTGAGAACGCCCGATCTCGTCTGATCTCGGAAGCTAAGCAGGGTCGGGCCCGGTTAGTACTTGGATGGGAGACCGCCTGGGAATACCGGGTGCTGTAGGCATCTTTTGGTGCCTTTTGCGCCCGGGAGGCTGCCCGGTTTTGCCGGGGGCCGCCGAGGCCCGGGGCAGGATGGAGGGGGCAGGTGCGCTTTTGGCCAGCCTTTTGTGCCCTTGGGTGCCAGTGTGAGCCCGGGCCCGGTCTCCAGGGGCTGTCGTCGGCCCGGGTGGCCGTGGCGTGGTGGCGGTGGCCGGTGAGGTGTGGGCGTGTGCCGGGAGGCCGGAGCCGAGGGCTGGAGAGCGCTGCAGAGGGGCTGGTGAGTGCCTACGGCCATACCACCCTGAGAACGCCCGATCTCGTCTGATCTCGGAAGCTAAGCAGGGTCGGGCCCGGTTAGTACTTGGATGGGAGACCGCCTGGGAATACCGGGTGCTGTAGGCATCTTTTGGTGCCTTTTGCGCCCGGGAGGCTGCCCGGTTTTGCCGGGGCCGCCGAGGCCCGGGGCAGGATGGAGGGGGCAGGTGCGCTTTTGGCCAGCCTTTTGTGCCCTTGGGTGCCAGTGTGAGCCCGGGCCCGGTCTCCAGGGGCCGTCGTCGGCCCGGGTGGCCGTGGCGTGGTGGCGGTGGCCGGTGAGGTGTGGGCGTGTGCCGGGAGGCCGGAGCGGAGGGCTGGAGAGCGCTGCAGAGGGGCTGGTGAGTGCCTACGGCCATACCACCCTGAGAACGCCCGATCTCGTCTGATCTCGGAAGCTAAGCAGGGTCGGGCCCGGTTAGTACTTGGATGGGAGACCGCCTGGGAATACCGGGTGCTGTAGGCATCTTTTGGTGCCTTTTGCGCCCGGGAGGCTGCCCGGTTTTGCCGGGGCCGCCGAGGCCCGGGGCAGGATGGAGGGGGCAGGTGCGCTTTTGGCCAGCCTTTTGTGCCCTTGGGTGCCAGTGTGAGCCCGGGCCCGGTCTCCAGGGGCCGTCGTCGGCCCGGGTGGCCGTGGCGTGGTGGCGGTGGCCGGTGAGGTGTGGGCGTGTGCCGGGAGGCCGGAGCGGAGGGCTGGAGAGCGCTGCAGAGGGGCTGGTGAGTGCCTACGGCCATACCACCCTGAGAACGCCTGATCTCGGAAGCTAAGCAGGGTCGGGCCCGGTTAGTACTTGGATGGGAGACCGCCTGGGAATACCGGGTGCTGTAGGCATCTTTTGGTGCCTTTTGCGCCCGGGAGGCTGCCCGGTTTTGCCGGGGCCGCCGAGGCCCGGGGCAGGATGGAGGGGGCAGGTGCGCTTTTGGCCAGCCTTTTGTGCCCTTGGGTGCCAGTGTGAGCCCGGGCCGGTCTCCAGGGGCCGTCGTCGGCCTGGGTGGCCGTGGGGTGGTGGCGGTGGCCGGCGAGGTGTGGGCGTGTGCCGGGAGGCCGGAGCCGAGGGCTGGAGAGCGCTGCAGAGGGGCTGGTGAGTGCCTACGGCCATACCACCCTGAGAACGCCCGATCTCGTCTGATCTCGGAAGCTAAGCAGGGTCGGGCCCGGTTAGTACTTGGATGGGAGGACCGCCTGGGAATACCGGGTGCTGTAGGCATCTTTTGGTGCCTCTTGTGCCCGGAGGGTTGCCCGGTTTTGCCGGGGCCGCCCAGGGGCAGGATGGAGGGGGCAGGTGCGCTTTTGGCCAGCCTTTTTGTGCCCTTGGGTGCCAGTGTGAGCCCCGGGCCCGGTCTCCAGGGGCCGTCGTCGGCCTGGGTGGCCGTGGGGTGGTGGCGGTGGCCAGCGAGGTGTGGGCGTGTGCCGGGAGGCCGGAGCCGAGGGCTGGAGAGCGCTGCAGAGGGGCTGGTGAGTGCCTACGGCCATACCACCCTGAGAACGCCCGATCTCGTCTGATCTCGGAAGCTAAGCAGGGTCGGGCCCGGTTAGTACTTGGATGGGAGACCGCCTGGAATACCGGGTGCTGTAGGCATCTTTTGGTGCCTTTTGTGCCCGGGAGGTTGCCCGGTTTTGCCGGGGCCGCCCAGGGGCAGGGGCAGGATGGAGGGGGCAGGTGCGCTTTTGGCCAGCCTTTTGTGCCCTTGGGTGCCAGTGTGAGCCCGGGCCCGGTCTCCAGGGGCCGTCGTCGGCCTGGGTGGCCGTGGGGTGGTGGCGGTGGCCGGCGAGGTGTGGGCGTGTGCCGGAGGCCGGAGCCGAGGCTGGAGAGCGCTGACAGAGGGGCTGGTGAGTGCCTACGGCCATACCACCCTGAGAACGCCCGATCTCGTCTGATCTCGGAAGCTAAGCAGGGTCGGGCCCGGTTAGTACTTGGATGGGAGACCGCCTGGGAATACCGGGTGCTGTAGGCATCTTTGGTGCCTCTTGTGCCCGGGAGGTTGCCCGGTTTTGCCGGGGCCGCCCAGGGGCAGGGGCAGGATGGAGGGGGCAGGTGCGCTTTTGGCCAGCCTTTTGTGCCCTTGGGTGCCAGTGTGAGCCGGGCCCGGTCTCCAGGGCCGTCGTCGGCCCGGGTGGCCGTGGCGTGGTGGCGGTGGCCGGTGAGGTGTGGGCGTGTGCCGGGAGGCCGGAGCGGAGGGCTGGAGAGCGCTGCAGAGGGGCTGGTGAGTGCCTACGGCCATACCACCCTGAGAACGCCCGATCTCGTCTGATCTCGGAAGCTAAGCAGGGTCGGGCCCGGTTAGTACTTGGATGGGAGACCGCCTGGGAATACCGGGTGCTGTAGGCATCTTTTGGTGCCTCTTGTGCCCGGGAGGTTGCCCGGTTTTGCCGGGGCCGCCCAGGGGCAGGGGCAGGATGGAGGGGGCAGGTGCGCTTTTGGCCAGCCTTTTGTGCCCTTGGGTGCCAGTGTGAGCCCGGGCCCGGTCTCCAGGGGCCGTCGTCGGCCTGGGTGGCCGTGGGGTGGTGGCGGTGGCCGGCGAGGTGTGGGCGTGTGCCGGGAGGCCGGAGCGGAGGGCTGGAGAGCGCTGCAGAGGGGCTGGTGAGTGCCTACGGCCATACCACCCTGAGAACGCCCGATCTCGTCTGATCTCGGAAGCTAAGCAGGGTCGGGCCCGGTTAGTACTTGGATGGGAGACCGCCTGGGAATACCGGGTGCTGTAGGCATCTTTTGGTGCCTTTTGCGCCCGGGAGGCTGCCCGGTTTTGCCGGGGCCGCCGAGGCCCGGGGCAGGATGGAGGGGGCAGGTGCGCTTTTGGCCAGCCTTTTGTGCCCTTGGGTGCCAGTGTGAGCCCGGGCCCGGTCTCCAGGGGCCGTCGTCGGCCCGGGTGGCCGTGGCGTGGTGGCGGTGGCCGGTGAGGTGTGGGCGTGTGCCGGGAGGCCGGAGCGGAGGGCTGGAGAGCGCTGCAGAGGGGCTGGTGAGTGCCTACGGCCATACCACCCTGAGAACGCCTGATCTCGGAAGCTAAGCAGGGTCGGGCCCGGTTAGTACTTGGATGGGAGACCGCCTGGGAATACCGGGTGCTGTAGGCATCTTTTGGTGCCTTTTGCGCCCGGGAGGCTGCCCGGTTTTGCCGGGGCCGCCGAGGCCCGGGGCAGGATGGAGGGGGCAGGTGCGCTTTTGGCCAGCCTTTTGTGCCCTTGGGTGCCAGTGTGAGCCCGGGCCCGGTCTCCAGGGGCCGTCGTCGGCCTGGGTGGCCGTGGGGTGGTGGCGGTGGCCGGCGAGGTGTGGGCGTGTGCCGGGAGGCCGGAGCCGAGGGCTGGAGAGCGCTGCAGAGGGGCTGGTGAGTGCCTACGGCCATACCACCCTGAGAACGCCCGATCTCGTCTGATCTCGGAAGCTAAGCAGGGTCGGGCCCGGTTAGTACTTGGATGGGAGACCGCCTGGGAATACCGGGTGCTGTAGGCATCTTTTGGTGCCTCTTGTGCCCGGGAGGTTGCCCGGTTTTGCCGGGGCCGCCCAGGGGCAGGATGGAGGGGGCAGGTGCGCTTTTGGCCAGCCTTTTGTGCCCTTGGGTGCCAGTGTGAGCCCGGGCCCGGTCTCCAGGGGCCGTCGTCGGCCTGGGTGGCCGTGGGGTGGTGGCGGTGGCCAGCGAGGTGTGGGCGTGTGCCGGGAGGCCGGAGCCGAGGGCTGGAGAGCGCTGCAGAGGGGCTGGTGAGTGCCTACGGCCATACCACCCTGAGAACGCCCGATCTCGTCTGATCTCGGAAGCTAAGCAGGGTCGGGCCCGGTTAGTACTTGGATGGGAGACCGCCTGGGAATACCGGGTGCTGTAGGCATCTTTTGGTGCCTTTTGTGCCCGGGAGGTTGCCCGGTTTTGCCGGGGCCGCCCAGGGGCAGGGGCAGGATGGAGGGGGCAGGTGCGCTTTTGGCCAGCCTTTTGTGCCCTTGGGTGCCAGTGTGAGCCCGGGCCCGGTCTCCAGGGGCCGTCGTCGGCCTGGGTGGCCGTGGGGTGGTGGCGGTGGCCGGCGAGGTGTGGGCGTGTGCCGGGAGGCCGGAGCCGAGGGCTGGAGAGCGCTGCAGAGGGGCTGGTGAGTGCCTACGGCCATACCACCCTGAGAACGCCCGATCTCGTCTGATCTCGGAAGCTAAGCAGGGTCGGGCCCGGTTAGTACTTGGATGGGAGACCGCCTGGGAATACCGGGTGCTGTAGGCATCTTTTGGTGCCTCTTGTGCCCGGGAGGTTGCCCGGTTTTGCCGGGGCCGCCGAGGGGCAGGGGCAGGATGGAGGGGGCAGGTGCGCTTTTGGCCAGCCTTTTGTGCCCTTGGGTGCCAGTGTGAGCCCGGGCCCGGTCTCCAGGGGCCGTCGTCGGCCCGGGTGGCCGTGGCGTGGTGGCGGTGGCCGGTGAGGTGTGGGCGTGTGCCGGGAGGCCGGAGCCGAGGGCTGGAGAGCGCTGCAGAGGGGCTGGTGAGTGCCTACGGCCATACCACCCTGAGAACGCCCGATCTCGTCTGATCTCGGAAGCTAAGCAGGGTCGGGCCCGGTTAGTACTTGGATGGGAGACCGCCTGGGAATACCGGGTGCTGTAGGCATCTTTTGGTGCCTCTTGTGCCCGGGAGGTTGCCCGGTTTTGCCGGGGCCGCCCAGGGGCAGGGGCAGGATGGAGGGGGCAGGTGCGCTTTTGGCCAGCCTTTTGTGCCCTTGGGTGCCAGTGTGAGCCCGGGCCCGGTCTCCAGGGGCCGTCGTCGGCCTGGGTGGCCGTGGGGTGGTGGCGGTGGCCGGCGAGGTGTGGGCGTGTGCCGGGAGGCCGGAGCCGAGGGCTGGAGAGCGCTGCAGAGGGGCTGGTGAGTGCCTACGGCCATACCACCCTGAGAACGCCCGATCTCGTCTGATCTCGGAAGCTAAGCAGGGTCGGGCCCGGTTAGTACTTGGATGGGAGACCGCCTGGGAATACCGGGTGCTGTAGGCATCTTTTGGTGCCTCTTGTGCCCGGGAGGTTGCCCGGTTTTGCCGGGGCCGCCCAGGGGCAGGATGGAGGGGGCAGGTGCGCTTTTGGCCAGCCTTTTGTGCCCTTGGGTGCCAGTGTGAGCCCGGGCCCGGTCTCCAGGGGCCGTCGTCGGCCTGGGTGGCCGTGGGGTGGTGGCGGTGGCCAGCGAGGTGTGGGCGTGTGCCGGGAGGCCGGAGCCGAGGGCTGGAGAGCGCTGCAGAGGGGCTGGTGAGTGCCTACGGCCATACCACCCTGAGAACGCCCGATCTCGTCTGATCTCGGAAGCTAAGCAGGGTCGGGCCCGGTTAGTACTTGGATGGGAGACCGCCTGGGAATACCGGGTGCTGTAGGCATCTTTTGGTGCCTTTTGTGCCCGGGAGGTTGCCCGGTTTTGCCGGGGCCGCCCAGGGGCAGGGGCAGGATGGAGGGGGCAGGTGCGCTTTTGGCCAGCCTTTTGTGCCCTTGGGTGCCAGTGTGAGCCCGGGCCCGGTCTCCAGGGGCCGTCGTCGGCCTGGGTGGCCGTGGGGTGGTGGCGGTGGCCGGCGAGGTGTGGGCGTGTGCCGGGAGGCCGGAGCCGAGGGCTGGAGAGCGCTGCAGAGGGGCTGGTGAGTGCCTACGGCCATACCACCCTGAGAACGCCCGATCTCGTCTGATCTCGGAAGCTAAGCAGGGTCGGGCCCGGTTAGTACTTGGATGGGAGACCGCCTGGGAATACCGGGTGCTGTAGGCATCTTTTGGTGCCTCTTGTGCCCGGGAGGTTGCCCGGTTTTGCCGGGGCCGCCCAGGGGCAGGGGCAGGATGGAGGGGGCAGGTGCGCTTTTGGCCAGCCTTTTGTGCCCTTGGGTGCCAGTGTGAGCCCGGGCCCGGTCTCCAGGGGCCGTCGTCGGCCCGGGTGGCCGTGGCGTGGTGGCGGTGGCCGGTGAGGTGTGGGCGTGTGCCGGGAGGCCGGAGCCGAGGGCTGGAGAGCGCTGCAGAGGGGCTGGTGAGTGCCTACGGCCATACCACCCTGAGAACGCCCGATCTCGTCTGATCTCGGAAGCTAAGCAGGGTCGGGCCCGGTTAGTACTTGGATGGGAGACCGCCTGGGAATACCGGGTGCTGTAGGCATCTTTTGGTGCCTCTTGTGCCCGGGAGGTTGCCCGGTTTTGCCGGGGCCGCCCAGGGGCAGGGGCAGGATGGAGGGGGCAGGTGCGCTTTTGGCCAGCCTTTTGTGCCCTTGGGTGCCAGTGTAAGCCCGGGCCCGGTCTCCAGGGGCCGTCGTCGGCCTGGGTGGCCGTGGGGTGGTGGCGGTGGCCGGCGAGGTGTGGGCGTGTGCCGGGAGGCCGGAGCGGAGGGCTGGAGAGCGCTGCAGAGGGGCTGGTGAGTGCCTACGGCCATACCACCCTGAGAACGCCCGATCTCGTCTGATCTCGGAAGCTAAGCAGGGTCGGGCCCGGTTAGTACTTGGATGGGAGACCGCCTGGGAATACCGGGTGCTGTAGGCATCTTTTGGTGCCTTTTGCGCCCGGGAGGCTGCCCGGTTTTGCCGGGGCCGCCGAGGCCCGGGGCAGGATGGAGGGGGCAGGTGCGCTTTTGGCCAGCCTTTTGTGCCCTTGGGTGCCAGTGTGAGCCCGGGCCCGGTCTCCAGGGGCCGTCGTCGGCCCGGGTGGCCGTGGCGTGGTGGCGGTGGCCGGTGAGGTGTGGGCGTGTGCCGGGAGGCCGGAGCCGAGGGCTGGAGAGCGCTGCAGAGGGGCTGGTGAGTGCCTACGGCCATACCACCCTGAGAACGCCCGATCTCGTCTGATCTCGGAAGCTAAGCAGGGTCGGGCCCGGTTAGTACTTGGATGGGAGACCGCCTGGGAATACCGGGTGCTGTAGGCATCTTTTGGTGCCTCTTGTGCCCGGGAGGTTGCCCGGTTTTGCCGGGGCCGCCCAGGGGCAGGGGCAGGATGGAGGGGGCAGGTGCGCTTTTGGCCAGCCTTTTGTGCCCTTGGGTGCCAGTGTGAGCCCGGGCCCGGTCTCCAGGGGCCGTCGTCGGCCTGGGTGGCCGTGGGGTGGTGGCGGTGGCCGGCGAGGTGTGGGCGTGTGCCGGGAGGCCGGAGCCGAGGGCTGGAGAGCGCTGCAGAGGGGCTGGTGAGTGCCTACGGCCATACCACCCTGAGAACGCCCGATCTCGTCTGATCTCGGAAGCTAAGCAGGGTCGGGCCCGGTTAGTACTTGGATGGGAGACCGCCTGGGAATACCGGGTGCTGTAGGCATCTTTTGGTGCCTTTTGCGCCCGGGAGGCTGCCCGGTTTTGCCGGGGCCGCCGAGGCCCGGGGCAGGATGGAGGGGGCAGGTGCGCTTTTGGCCAGCCTTTTGTGCCCTTGGGTGCCAGTGTGAGCCCGGGCCCGGTCTCCAGGGGCCGTCGTCGGCCCGGGTGGCCGTGGCGTGGTGGCGGTGGCCGGTGAGGTGTGGGCGTGTGCCGGGAGGCCGGAGCCGAGGGCTGGAGAGCGCTGCAGAGGGGCTGGTGAGTGCCTACGGCCATACCACCCTGAGAACGCCCGATCTCGTCTGATCTTGGAAGCTAAGCAGGGTCGGGCCCGGTTAGTACTTGGATGGGAGACCGCCTGGGAATACCGGGTGCTGTAGGCATCTTTTGGTGCCTTTTGCGCCCGGGAGGCTGCCCGGTTTTGCCGGGGCCGCCGAGGCCCGGGGCAGGATGGAGGGGGCAGGTGCGCTTTTGGCCAGCCTTTTGTGCCCTTGGGTGCCAGTGTGAGCCCGGGCCCGGTCTCCAGGGGCCGTCGTCGGCCCGGGTGGCCGTGGCGTGGTGGCGGTGGCCGGTGAGGTGTGGGCGTGTGCCGGGAGGCCGGAGCGGAGGGCTGGAGAGCGCTGCAGAGGGGCTGGTGAGTGCCTACGGCCATACCACCCTGAGAACGCCCGATCTCGTCTGATCTCGGAAGCTAAGCAGGGTCGGGCCCGGTTAGTACTTGGATGGGAGACCGCCTGGGAATACCGGGTGCTGTAGGCATCTTTTGGTGCCTTTTGCGCCCGGGAGGCTGCCCGGTTTTGCCGGGGCCGCCGAGGCCCGGGGCAGGATGGAGGGGGCAGGTGCGCTTTTGGCCAGCCTTTTGTGCCCTTGGGTGCCAGTGTGAGCCCGGGCCCGGTCTCCAGGGGCCGTCGTCGGCCCGGGTGGCCGTGGCGTGGTGGCGGTGGCCGGTGAGGTGTGGGCGTGTGCCGGGAGGCCGGAGCCGAGGGCTGGAGAGCGCTGCAGAGGGGCTGGTGAGTGCCTACGGCCATACCACCCTGAGAACGCCCGATCTCGTCTGATCTCGGAAGCTAAGCAGGGTCGGGCCCGGTTAGTACTTGGATGGGAGACCGCCTGGGAATACCGGGTGCTGTAGGCATCTTTTGGTGCCTTTTGCGCCCGGGAGGCTGCCCGGTTTTGCCGGGGCCGCCGAGGCCCGGGGCAGGATGGAGGGGGCAGGTGCGCTTTTGGCCAGCCTTTTGTGCCCTTGGGTGCCAGTGTGAGCCCGGGCCCGGTCTCCAGGGGCCGTCGTCGGCCCGGGTGGCCGTGGCGTGGTGGCGGTGGCCGGTGAGGTGTGGGCGTGTGCCGGGAGGCCGGAGCCGAGGGCTGGAGAGCGCTGCAGAGGGGCTGGTGAGTGCCTACGGCCATACCACCCTGAGAACGCCCGATCTCGTCTGATCTCGGAAGCTAAGCAGGGTCGGGCCCGGTTAGTACTTGGATGGGAGACCGCCTGGGAATACCGGGTGCTGTAGGCATCTTTTGGTGCCTTTTGCGCCCGGGAGGCTGCCCGGTTTTGCCGGGGCCGCCGAGGCCCGGGGCAGGATGGAGGGGGCAGGTGCGCTTTTGGCCAGCCTTTTGTGCCCTTGGGTGCCAGTGTGAGCCCGGGCCCGGTCTCCAGGGGCTGTCGTCGGCCCGGGTGGCCGTGGCGTGGTGGCGGTGGCCGGTGAGGTGTGGGCGTGTGCCGGGAGGCCGGAGCCGAGGGCTGGAGAGCGCTGCAGAGGGGCTGGTGAGTGCCTACGGCCATACCACCCTGAGAACGCCCGATCTCGTCTGATCTCGGAAGCTAAGCAGGGTCGGGCCCGGTTAGTACTTGGATGGGAGACCGCCTGGGAATACCGGGTGCTGTAGGCATCTTTTGGTGCCTTTTGCGCCCGGGAGGCTGCCCGGTTTTGCCGGGGCCGCCGAGGCCCGGGGCAGGATGGAGGGGGCAGGTGCGCTTTTGGCCAGCCTTTTGTGCCCTTGGGTGCCAGTGTGAGCCCGGGCCCGGTCTCCAGGGGCCGTCGTCGGCCCGGGTGGCCGTGGCGTGGTGGCGGTGGCCGGTGAGGTGTGGGCGTGTGCCGGGAGGCCGGAGCGGAGGGCTGGAGAGCGCTGCAGAGGGGCTGGTGAGTGCCTACGGCCATACCACCCTGAGAACGCCCGATCTCGTCTGATCTCGGAAGCTAAGCAGGGTCGGGCCCGGTTAGTACTTGGATGGGAGACCGCCTGGGAATACCGGGTGCTGTAGGCATCTTTTGGTGCCTTTTGCGCCCGGGAGGCTGCCCGGTTTTGCCGGGGCCGCCGAGGCCCGGGGCAGGATGGAGGGGGCAGGTGCGCTTTTGGCCAGCCTTTTGTGCCCTTGGGTGCCAGTGTGAGCCCGGGCCCGGTCTCCAGGGGCCGTCGTCGGCCCGGGTGGCCGTGGCGTGGTGGCGGTGGCCGGTGAGGTGTGGGCGTGTGCCGGGAGGCCGGAGCGGAGGGCTGGAGAGCGCTGCAGAGGGGCTGGTGAGTGCCTACGGCCATACCACCCTGAGAACGCCTGATCTCGGAAGCTAAGCAGGGTCGGGCCCGGTTAGTACTTGGATGGGAGACCGCCTGGGAATACCGGGTGCTGTAGGCATCTTTTGGTGCCTTTTGCGCCCGGGAGGCTGCCCGGTTTTGCCGGGGCCGCCGAGGCCCGGGGCAGGATGGAGGGGGCAGGTGCGCTTTTGGCCAGCCTTTTGTGCCCTTGGGTGCCAGTGTGAGCCCGGGCCCGGTCTCCAGGGGCCGTCGTCGGCCTGGGTGGCCATGGGGTGGTGGCGGTGGCCGGCGAGGTGTGGGCGTGTGCCGGGAGGCCGGAGCCGAGGGCTGGAGAGCGCTGCAGAGGGGCTGGTGAGTGCCTACGGCCATACCACCCTGAGAACGCCCGATCTCGTCTGATCTCGGAAGCTAAGCAGGGTCGGGCCCGGTTAGTACTTGGATGGGAGACCGCCTGGGAATACCGGGTGCTGTAGGCATCTTTTGGTGCCTCTTGTGCCCGGGAGGTTGCCCGGTTTTGCCGGGGCCGCCCAGGGGCAGGATGGAGGGGGCAGGTGCGCTTTTGGCCAGCCTTTTGTGCCCTTGGGTGCCAGTGTGAGCCCGGGCCCGGTCTCCAGGGGCCGTCGTCGGCCTGGGTGGCCGTGGGGTGGTGGCGGTGGCCGGCGAGGTGTGGGCGTGTGCCGGGAGGCCGGAGCCGAGGGCTGGAGAGCGCTGCAGAGGGGCTGGTGAGTGCCTACGGCCATACCACCCTGAGAACGCCCGATCTCGTCTGATCTCGGAAGCTAAGCAGGGTCGGGCCCGGTTAGTACTTGGATGGGAGACCGCCTGGGAATACCGGGTGCTGTAGGCATCTTTTGGTGCCTCTTGTGCCCGGGAGGTTGCCCGGTTTTGCCGGGGCCGCCCAGGGGCAGGGGCAGGATGGAGGGGGCAGGTGCGCTTTTGGCCAGCCTTTTGTGCCCTTGGGTGCCAGTGTGAGCCCGGGCCCGGTCTCCAGGGGCCGTCGTCGGCCCGGGTGGCCGTGGGGTGGTGGCGGTGGCCGGTGAGGTGTGGGCGTGTGCCGGGAGGCCGGAGCCGAGGGCTGGAGAGCGCTGCAGAGGGGCTGGTGAGTGCCTACGGCCATACCACCCTGAGAACGCCCGATCTCGTCTGATCTCGGAAGCTAAGCAGGGTCGGGCCCGGTTAGTACTTGGATGGGAGACCGCCTGGGAATACCGGGTGCTGTAGGCATCTTTTGGTGCCTCTTGTGCCCGGGAGGCTGCCCGGTTTTGCCGGGGCCGCCGAGGCCCGGGGCAGGATGGAGGGGGCAGGTGCGCTTTTGGCCAGCCTTTTGTGCCCTTGGGTGCCAGTGTGAGCCCGGGCCCGGTCTCCAGGGGCCGTCGTCGGCCCGGGTGGCCGTGGCGTGGTGGCGGTGGCCGGTGAGGTGTGGGCGTGTGCCGGGAGGCCGGAGCCGAGGGCTGGAGAGCGCTGCAGAGGGGCTGGTGAGTGCCTACGGCCATACCACCCTGAGAACGCCCGATCTCGTCTGATCTCGGAAGCTAAGCAGGGTCGGGCCCGGTTAGTACTTGGATGGGAGACCGCCTGGGAATACCGGGTGCTGTAGGCATCTTTTGGTGCCTCTTGTGCCCGGGAGGTTGCCCGGTTTTGCCGGGGCCGCCCAGGGGCAGGGGCAGGATGGAGGGGGCAGGTGCGCTTTTGGCCAGCCTTTTGTGCCCTTGGGTGCCAGTGTGAGCCCGGGCCCGGTCTCCAGGGGCCGTCGTCGGCCTGGGTGGCCGTGGGGTGGTGGCGGTGGCCGGCGAGGTGTGGGCGTGTGCCGGGAGGCCGGAGCCGAGGGCTGGAGAGCGCTGCAGAGGGGCTGGTGAGTGCCTACGGCCATACCACCCTGAGAACGCCCGATCTCGTCTGATCTCGGAAGCTAAGCAGGGTCGGGCCCGGTTAGTACTTGGATGGGAGACCGCCTGGGAATACCGGGTGCTGTAGGCATCTTTTGGTGCCTCTTGTGCCCGGGAGGTTGCCCGGTTTTGCCGGGGCCGCCCAGGGGCAGGGGCAGGATGGAGGGGGCAGGTGCGCTTTTGGCCAGCCTTTTGTGCCCTTGGGTGCCAGTGTGAGCCCGGGCCCGGTCTCCAGGGGCCGTCGTCGGCCTGGGTGGCCGTGGGGTGGTGGCGGTGGCCGGCGAGGTGTGGGCGTGTGCCGGGAGGCCGGAGCCGAGGGCTGGAGAGCGCTGCAGAGGGGCTGGTGAGTGCCTACGGCCATACCACCCTGAGAACGCCCGATCTCGTCTGATCTCGGAAGCTAAGCAGGGTCGGGCCCGGTTAGTACTTGGATGGGAGACCGCCTGGGAATACCGGGTGCTGTAGGCATCTTTTGGTGCCTCTTGTGCCCGGGAGGCTGCCCGGTTTTGCCGGGGCCGCCGAGGCCCGGGGCAGGATGGAGGGGGCAGGTGCGCTTTTGGCCAGCCTTTTGTGCCCTTGGGTGCCAGTGTGAGCCCGGGCCCGGTCTCCAGGGGCCGTCGTCGGCCCGGGTGGCCGTGGCGTGGTGGCGGTGGCCGGTGAGGTGTGGGCGTTGTGCCGGGAGGCCGGAGCCGAGGGCTGGAGAGCGCTGCAGAGGGGCTGGTGAGTGCCTACGGCCATACCACCCTGAGAACGCCCGATCTCGTCTGATCTCGGAAGCTAAGCAGGGTCGGGCCCGGTTAGTACTTGGATGGGAGACCGCCTGGGAATACCGGGTGCTGTAGGCATCTTTTGGTGCCTCTTGTGCCCGGGCGGTTGCCCGGTTTTGCCGGGGCCGCCCAGGGGCAGGGGCAGGATGGAGGGGGCAGGTGCGCTTTTGGCCAGCCTTTTGTGCCCTTGGGTGCCAGTGTGAGCCCGGGCCCGGTCTCCAGGGGCCGTCGTCGGCCTGGGTGGCCGTGGGGTGGTGGCGGTGGCCGGCGAGGTGTGGGCGTGTGCCGGGAGGCCGGAGCCGAGGGCTGGAGAGCGCTGCAGAGGGGCTGGTGAGTGCCTACGGCCATACCACCCTGAGAACGCCCGATCTCGTCTGATCTCGGAAGCTAAGCAGGGTCGGGCCCGGTTAGTACTTGGATGGGAGACCGCCTGGGAATACCGGGTGCTGTAGGCATCTTTTGGTGCCTTTTGCGCCCGGGAGGCTGCCCGGTTTTGCCGGGGCCGCCGAGGCCCGGGGCAGGATGGAGGGGGCAGGTGCGCTTTTGGCCAGCCTTTTGTGCCCTTGGGTGCCAGTGTGAGCCCGGGCCCGGTCTCCAGGGGCCGTCGTCGGCCCGGGTGGCCGTGGCGTGGTGGCGGTGGCCGGTGAGGTGTGGGCGTGTGCCGGGAGGCCGGAGCCGAGGGCTGGAGAGCGCTGCAGAGGGGCTGGTGAGTGCCTACGGCCATACCACCCTGAGAACGCCCGATCTCGTCTGATCTCGGAAGCTAAGCAGGGTCGGGCCCGGTTAGTACTTGGATGGGAGACCGCCTGGGAATACCGGGTGCTGTAGGCATCTTTTGGTGCCTTTTGCGCCCGGGAGGCTGCCCGGTTTTGCCGGGGCCGCCGAGGCCCGGGGCAGGATGGAGGGGGCAGGTGCGCTTTTGGCCAGCCTTTTGTGCCCTTGGGTGCCAGTGTGAGCCCGGGCCCGGTCTCCAGGGGCCGTCGTCGGCCCGGGTGGCCGTGGCGTGGTGGCGGTGGCCGGTGAGGTGTGGGCGTGTGCCGGGAGGCCGGAGCGGAGGGCTGGAGAGCGCTGCAGAGGGGCTGGTGAGTGCCTACGGCCATACCACCCTGAGAACGCCCGATCTCGTCTGATCTCGGAAGCTAAGCAGGGTCGGGCCCGGTTAGTACTTGGATGGGAGACCGCCTGGGAATACCGGGTGCTGTAGGCATCTTTTGGTGCCTTTTGCGCCCGGGAGGCTGCCCGGTTTTGCCGGGGCCGCCGAGGCCCGGGGCAGGATGGAGGGGGCAGGTGCGCTTTTGGCCAGCCTTTTGTGCCCTTGGGTGCCAGTGTGAGCCCGGGCCCGGTCTCCAGGGGCCGTCGTCGGCCCGGGTGGCCGTGGCGTGGTGGCGGTGGCCGGTGAGGTGTGGGCGTGTGCCGGGAGGCCGGAGCGGAGGGCTGGAGAGCGCTGCAGAGGGGCTGGTGAGTGCCTACGGCCATACCACCCTGAGAACGCCCGATCTCGTCTGATCTCGGAAGCTAAGCAGGGTCGGGCCCGGTTAGTACTTGGATGGGAGACCGCCTGGGAATACCGGGTGCTGTAGGCATCTTTTGGTGCCTTTTGCGCCCGGGAGGCTGCCCGGTTTTGCCGGGGCCGCCGAGGCCCGGGGCAGGATGGAGGGGGCAGGTGCGCTTTTGGCCAGCCTTTTGTGCCCTTGGGTGCCAGTGTGAGCCCGGGCCCGGTCTCCAGGGGCCGTCGTCGGCCCGGGTGGCCGTGGCGTGGTGGCGGTGGCCGGTGAGGTGTGGGCGTGTGCCGGGAGGCCGGAGCCGAGGGCTGGAGAGCGCTGCAGAGGGGCTGGTGAGTGCCTACGGCCATACCACCCTGAGAACGCCCGATCTCGTCTGATCTCGGAAGCTAAGCAGGGTCGGGCCCGGTTAGTACTTGGATGGGAGACCGCCTGGGAATACCGGGTGCTGTAGGCATCTTTTGGTGCCTTTTGCGCCCGGGAGGCTGCCCGGTTTTGCCGGGGCCGCCGAGGCCCGGGGCAGGATGGAGGGGGCAGGTGCGCTTTTGGCCAGCCTTTTGTGCCCTTGGGTGCCAGTGTGAGCCCGGGCCCGGTCTCCAGGGGCTGTCGTCGGCCCGGGTGGCCGTGGCGTGGTGGCGGTGGCCGGTGAGGTGTGGGCGTGTGCCGGGAGGCCGGAGCGGAGGGCTGGAGAGCGCTGCAGAGGGGCTGGTGAGTGCCTACGGCCATACCACCCTGAGAACGCCCGATCTCGTCTGATCTCGGAAGCTAAGCAGGGTCGGGCCCGGTTAGTACTTGGATGGGAGACCGCCTGGGAATACCGGGTGCTGTAGGCATCTTTTGGTGCCTTTTGCGCCCGGGAGGCTGCCCGGTTTTGCCGGGGCCGCCGAGGCCCGGGGCAGGATGGAGGGGGCAGGTGCGCTTTTGGCCAGCCTTTTGTGCCCTTGGGTGCCAGTGTGAGCCCGGGCCCGGTCTCCAGGGGCCGTCGTCGGCCCGGGTGGCCGTGGCGTGGTGGCGGTGGCCGGTGAGGTGTGGGCGTGTGCCGGGAGGCCGGAGCGGAGGGCTGGAGAGCGCTGCAGAGGGGCTGGTGAGTGCCTACGGCCATACCACCCTGAGAACGCCCGATCTCGTCTGATCTCGGAAGCTAAGCAGGGTCGGGCCCGGTTAGTACTTGGATGGGAGACCGCCTGGGAATACCGGGTGCTGTAGGCATCTTTTGGTGCCTTTTGCGCCCGGGAGGCTGCCCGGTTTTGCCGGGGCCGCCGAGGCCCGGGGCAGGATGGAGGGGGCAGGTGCGCTTTTGGCCAGCCTTTTGTGCCCTTGGGTGCCAGTGTGAGCCCGGGCCCGGTCTCCAGGGGCCGTCGTCGGCCCGGGTGGCCGTGGCGTGGTGGCGGTGGCCGGTGAGGTGTGGGCGTGTGCCGGGAGGCCGGAGCGGAGGGCTGGAGAGCGCTGCAGAGGGGCTGGTGAGTGCCTACGGCCATACCACCCTGAGAACGCCTGATCTCGGAAGCTAAGCAGGGTCGGGCCCGGTTAGTACTTGGATGGGAGACCGCCTGGGAATACCGGGTGCTGTAGGCATCTTTTGGTGCCTTTTGCGCCCGGGAGGCTGCCCGGTTTTGCCGGGGCCGCCGAGGCCCGGGGCAGGATGGAGGGGGCAGGTGCGCTTTTGGCCAGCCTTTTGTGCCCTTGGGTGCCAGTGTGAGCCCGGGCCCGGTCTCCAGGGGCCGTCGTCGGCCTGGGTGGCCGTGGGGTGGTGGCGGTGGCCGGCGAGGTGTGGGCGTGTGCCGGGAGGCCGGAGCCGAGGGCTGGAGAGCGCTGCAGAGGGGCTGGTGAGTGCCTACGGCCATACCACCCTGAGAACGCCCGATCTCGTCTGATCTCGGAAGCTAAGCAGGGTCGGGCCCGGTTAGTACTTGGATGGGAGACCGCCTGGGAATACCGGGTGCTGTAGGCATCTTTTGGTGCCTTTTGTGCCCGGGAGGTTGCCCGGTTTTGCCGGGGCCGCCCAGGGGCAGGGGCAGGATGGAGGGGGCAGGTGCGCTTTTGGCCAGCCTTTTGTGCCCTTGGGTGCCAGTGTGAGCCCGGGCCCGGTCTCCAGGGGCCGTCGTCGGCCTGGGTGGCCGTGGGGTGGTGGCGGTGGCCGGCGAGGTGTGGGCGTGTGCCGGGAGGCCGGAGCCGAGGGCTGGAGAGCGCTGCAGAGGGGCTGGTGAGTGCCTACGGCCATACCACCCTGAGAACGCCCGATCTCGTCTGATCTCGGAAGCTAAGCAGGGTCGGGCCCGGTTAGTACTTGGATGGGAGACCGCCTGGGAATACCGGGTGCTGTAGGCATCTTTTGGTGCCTCTTGTGCCCGGGAGGTTGCCCGGTTTTGCCGGGGCCGCCCAGGGGCAGGGGCAGGATGGAGGGGGCAGGTGCGCTTTTGGCCAGCCTTTTGTGCCCTTGGGTGCCAGTGTGAGCCCGGGCCCGGTCTCCAGGGGCCGTCGTCGGCCCGGGTGGCCGTGGCGTGGTGGCGGTGGCCGGTGAGGTGTGGGCGTGTGCCGGGAGGCCGGAGCCGAGGGCTGGAGAGCGCTGCAGAGGGGCTGGTGAGTGCCTACGGCCATACCACCCTGAGAACGCCCGATCTCGTCTGATCTCGGAAGCTAAGCAGGGTCGGGCCCGGTTAGTACTTGGATGGGAGACCGCCTGGGAATACCGGGTGCTGTAGGCATCTTTTGGTGCCTCTTGTGCCCGGGAGGTTGCCCGGTTTTGCCGGGGCCGCCCAGGGGCAGGGGCAGGATGGAGGGGG
This sequence comes from Calcarius lapponicus, assembly GCA_039654755.1. Lineage (NCBI taxonomy): Eukaryota > Metazoa > Chordata > Aves > Passeriformes > Fringillidae > Calcarius > Calcarius lapponicus. The sequence goes on from CM077472.1 coordinate 19,503,232, forward strand.
CAGGTGCGCTTTTGGCCAGCCTTTTGTGCCCTTGGGTGCCAGTGTGAGCCCGGGCCCGGTCTCCAGGGGCCGTCGTCGGCCTGGGTGGCCGTGGGGTGGTGGCGGTGGCCGGCGAGGTGTGGGCGTGTGCCGGGAGGCCGGAGCCGAGGGCTGGAGAGCGCTGCAGAGGGGCTGGTGAGTGCCTACGGCCATACCACCCTGAGAACGCCCGATCTCGTCTGATCTCGGAAGCTAAGCAGGGTCGGGCCCGGTTAGTACTTGGATGGGAGACCGCCTGGGAATACCGGGTGCTGTAGGCATCTTTTGGTGCCTTTTGCGCCCGGGAGGCTGCCCGGTTTTGCCGGGGCCGCCGAGGCCCGGGGCAGGATGGAGGGGGCAGGTGCGCTTTTGGCCAGCCTTTTGTGCCCTTGGGTGCCAGTGTGAGCCCGGGCCCGGTCTCCAGGGGCCGTCGTCGGCCCGGGTGGCCGTGGCGTGGTGGCGGTGGCCGGTGAGGTGTGGGCGTGTGCCGGGAGGCCGGAGCCGAGGGCTGGAGAGCGCTGCAGAGGGGCTGGTGAGTGCCTACGGCCATACCACCCTGAGAACGCCCGATCTCGTCTGATCTCGGAAGCTAAGCAGGGTCGGGCCCGGTTAGTACTTGGATGGGAGACCGCCTGGGAATACCGGGTGCTGTAGGCATCTTTTGGTGCCTCTTGTGCCCGGGAGGTTGCCCGGTTTTGCCGGGGCCGCCCAGGGGCAGGGGCAGGATGGAGGGGGCAGGTGCGCTTTTGGCCAGCCTTTTGTGCCCTTGGGTGCCAGTGTGAGCCCGGGCCCGGTCTCCAGGGGCCGTCGTCGGCCTGGGTGGCCGTGGGGTGGTGGCGGTGGCCGGCGAGGTGTGGGCGTGTGCCGGGAGGCCGGAGCCGAGGGCTGGAGAGCGCTGCAGAGGGGCTGGTGAGTGCCTACGGCCATACCACCCTGAGAACGCCCGATCTCGTCTGATCTCGGAAGCTAAGCAGGGTCGGGCCCGGTTAGTACTTGGATGGGAGACCGCCTGGGAATACCGGGTGCTGTAGGCATCTTTTGGTGCCTCTTGTGCCCGGGAGGTTGCCCGGTTTTGCCGGGGCCGCCCAGGGGCAGGGGCAGGATGGAGGGGGCAGGTGCGCTTTTGGCCAGCCTTTTGTGCCCTTGGGTGCCAGTGTGAGCCCGGGCCCGGTCTCCAGGGGCCGTCGTCGGCCTGGGTGGCCGTGGGGTGGTGGCGGTGGCCGGCGAGGTGTGGGCGTGTGCCGGGAGGCCGGAGCCGAGGGCTGGAGAGCGCTGCAGAGGGGCTGGTGAGTGCCTACGGCCATACCACCCTGAGAACGCCCGATCTCGTCTGATCTCGGAAGCTAAGCAGGGTCGGGCCCGGTTAGTACTTGGATGGGAGACCGCCTGGGAATACCGGGTGCTGTAGGCATCTTTTGGTGCCTCTTGTGCCCGGGAGGTTGCCCGGTTTTGCCGGGGCCGCCCAGGGGCAGGGGCAGGATGGAGGGGGCAGGTGCGCTTTTGGCCAGCCTTTTGTGCCCTTGGGTGCCAGTGTGAGCCCGGGCCCGGTCTCCAGGGGCCGTCGTCGGCCCGGGTGGCCGTGGCGTGGTGGCGGTGGCCGGTGAGGTGTGGGCGTGTGCCGGGAGGCCGGAGCCGAGGGCTGGAGAGCGCTGCAGAGGGGCTGGTGAGTGCCTACGGCCATACCACCCTGAGAACGCCCGATCTCGTCTGATCTCGGAAGCTAAGCAGGGTCGGGCCCGGTTAGTACTTGGATGGGAGACCGCCTGGGAATACCGGGTGCTGTAGGCATCTTTTGGTGCCTCTTGTGCCCGGGAGGTTGCCCGGTTTTGCCGGGGCCGCCCAGGGGCAGGGGCAGGATGGAGGGGGCAGGTGCGCTTTTGGCCAGCCTTTTGTGCCCTTGGGTGCCAGTGTGAGCCCGGGCCCGGTCTCCAGGGGCCGTCGTCGGCCTGGGTGGCCGTGGGGTGGTGGCGGTGGCCGGCGAGGTGTGGGCGTGTGCCGGGAGGCCGGAGCCGAGGGCTGGAGAGCGCTGCAGAGGGGCTGGTGAGTGCCTACGGCCATACCACCCTGAGAACGCCCGATCTCGTCTGATCTCGGAAGCTAAGCAGGGTCGGGCCCGGTTAGTACTTGGATGGGAGACCGCCTGGGAATACCGGGTGCTGTAGGCATCTTTTGGTGCCTTTTGCGCCCGGGAGGCTGCCCGGTTTTGCCGGGGCCGCCGAGGCCCGGGGCAGGATGGAGGGGGCAGGTGCGCTTTTGGCCAGCCTTTTGTGCCCTTGGGTGCCAGTGTGAGCCCGGGCCCGGTCTCCAGGGGCCGTCGTCGGCCCGGGTGGCCGTGGCGTGGTGGCGGTGGCCGGTGAGGTGTGGGCGTGTGCCGGGAGGCCGGAGCCGAGGGCTGGAGAGCGCTGCAGAGGGGCTGGTGAGTGCCTATGGCCATACCACCCTGAGAACGCCCGATCTCGTCTGATCTCGGAAGCTAAGCAGGGTCGGGCCCGGTTAGTACTTGGATGGGAGACCGCCTGGGAATACCGGGTGCTGTAGGCATCTTTTGGTGCCTTTTGCGCCCGGGAGGCTGCCCGGTTTTGCCGGGGCCGCCGAGGCCCGGGGCAGGATGGAGGGGGCAGGTGCGCTTTTGGCCAGCCTTTTGTGCCCTTGGGTGCCAGTGTGAGCCCGGGCCCGGTCTCCAGGGGCCGTCGTCGGCCCGGGTGGCCGTGGCGTGGTGGCGGTGGCCGGTGAGGTGTGGGCGTGTGCCGGGAGGCCGGAGCGGAGGGCTGGAGAGCGCTGCAGAGGGGCTGGTGAGTGCCTACGGCCATACCACCCTGAGAACGCCCGATCTCGTCTGATCTCGGAAGCTAAGCAGGGTCGGGCCCGGTTAGTACTTGGATGGGAGACCGCCTGGGAATACCGGGTGCTGTAGGCATCTTTTGGTGCCTTTTGCGCCCGGGAGGCTGCCCGGTTTTGCCGGGGCCGCCGAGGCCCGGGGCAGGATGGAGGGGGCAGGTGCGCTTTTGGCCAGCCTTTTGTGCCCTTGGGTGCCAGTGTGAGCCCGGGCCCGGTCTCCAGGGGCCGTCGTCGGCCCGGGTGGCCGTGGCGTGGTGGCGGTGGCCGGTGAGGTGTGGGCGTGTGCCGGGAGGCCGGAGCGGAGGGCTGGAGAGCGCTGCAGAGGGGCTGGTGAGTGCCTACGGCCATACCACCCTGAGAACGCCCGATCTCGTCTGATCTCGGAAGCTAAGCAGGGTCGGGCCCGGTTAGTACTTGGATGGGAGACCGCCTGGGAATACCGGGTGCTGTAGGCATCTTTTGGTGCCTTTTGCGCCCGGGAGGCTGCCCGGTTTTGCCGGGGCCGCCGAGGCCCGGGGCAGGATGGAGGGGGCAGGTGCGCTTTTGGCCAGCCTTTTGTGCCCTTGGGTGCCAGTGTGAGCCCGGGCCCGGTCTCCAGGGGCCGTCGTCGGCCCGGGTGGCCGTGGCGTGGTGGCGGTGGCCGGTGAGGTGTGGGCGTGTGCCGGGAGGCCGGAGCCGAGGGCTGGAGAGCGCTGCAGAGGGGCTGGTGAGTGCCTACGGCCATACCACCCTGAGAACGCCCGATCTCGTCTGATCTCGGAAGCTAAGCAGGGTCGGGCCCGGTTAGTACTTGGATGGGAGACCGCCTGGGAATACCGGGTGCTGTAGGCATCTTTTGGTGCCTTTTGCGCCCGGGAGGCTGCCCGGTTTTGCCGGGGCCGCCGAGGCCCGGGGCAGGATGGAGGGGGCAGGTGCGCTTTTGGCCAGCCTTTTGTGCCCTTGGGTGCCAGTGTGAGCCCGGGCCCGGTCTCCAGGGGCCGTCGTCGGCCCGGGTGGCCGTGGCGTGGTGGCGGTGGCCGGTGAGGTGTGGGCGTGTGCCGGGAGGCCGGAGCGGAGGGCTGGAGAGCGCTGCAGAGGGGCTGGTGAGTGCCTACGGCCATACCACCCTGAGAACGCCCGATCTCGTCTGATCTCGGAAGCTAAGCAGGGTCGGGCCTGGTTAGTACTTGGATGGGAGACCGCCTGGGAATACCGGGTGCTGTAGGCATCTTTGGTGCCTTTTGCGCCCGGGAGGCTGCCCGGTTTTGCCGGGGCCGCCGAGGCCCGGGCAGGATGGAGGGGGCAGGTGCGCTTTTGGCCAGCCTTTTGTGCCCTTGGGTGCCAGTGTGAGCCCGGGCCCGGTCTCCAGGGGCCGTCGTCGGCCCGGGTGGCCGTGCGTGGTGGCGGTGGCCGGTGAGGTGTGGGCGTGTGCCGGGAGGCCGGAGCCGAGGGCTGGAGAGCGCTGCAGAGGGGCTGGTGAGTGCCTACGGGCCATACACCCTGAGAACGCCCGATCTCGTCTGATCTCGGAAGCTAAGCAGGGTCGGGCCCGGTTAGTACTTGGATGGGAGACCGCCTGGGAATACCGGGTGCTGTAGGCATCTTTTGGTGCCTTTTGCGCCCGGGAGGCTGCCCGGTTTTGCCGGGGCCGCCGAGGCCCGGGGCAGATGGAGGGGGGCAAGGTGCGCTTTTGGCCAGCCTTTGTGCCCTTAGGGTGCCAGTGTGAGCCCGGGCCCGGTCTCCAGGGGCTGTCGTCGGCCCCGGGTGGCCGTGGCGTGGTGGCGGTGGCCGGTGAGGTGTGGGCGTGTGCCGGGAGGCCGGAGCGGAGGGCTGGAGAGCGCTGCAGAGGGGCTGGTGAGTGCCTACGGCCATACCACCCTGAGAACGCCCGATCTCGTCTGATCTCGGAAGCTAAGCAGGGTCGGGCCCGGTTAGTACTTGGATGGGAGACCGCCTGGGAATACCGGGTGCTGTAGGCATCTTTTGGTGCCTTTTGCGCCCGGGAGGCTGCCCGGTTTTGCCGGGGCCGCCGAGGCCCGGGGCAGGATGGAGGGGGCAGGTGCGCTTTTGGCCAGCCTTTTGTGCCCTTGGGTGCCAGTGTGAGCCCGGGGCGCCGGTCTCCAGGGGCCGTCGTCGGCCCGGGTGGCCGTGGCGTGGTGGCGGTGGCCGGTGAGGTGTGGGCGTGTGCCGGGAGGCCGGAGCGGAGGGCTGGAGAGCGCTGCAGAGGGGCTGGTGAGTGCCTACGGCCATACCACCCTGAGAACGCCCGATCTCGTCTGATCTCGGAAGCTAAGCAGGGTCGGGCCCGTTAGTACTTGGATGGGAGACCGCCTGGGAATACCGGGTGCTGTAGGCATCTTTTGGTGCCTTTTGCGCCCGGGAGGCTGCCCGGTTTTGCCGGGGCCGCCGAGGCCCGGGGCAGGATGGAGGGGGCAGGTGCGCTTTTGGCCAGCCTTTTGTGCCCTTGGGTGCCAGTGTGAGCCCGGGCCCGGTCTCCAGGGGCCGTCGTCGGCCCGGGTGGCCGTGGCGTGGTGGCGGTGGCGGTGAGGTGTGGGCGTGTGCCGGAGGCCGGAGCGGAGGGCTGGAGAGCGCTGCAGAGGGGCTGGTGAGTGCCTACGGCCATACCACCCTGAGAACGCCTGATCTCGGAAGCTAAGCAGGGTCGGGCCCGGTTTAGTACTTGGATGGGAGACCGCCTGGAATACCGGGTGCTGTAGGCATCTTTGGTGCCTTTTGCGCCCGGGAGGCTGCCCGGTTTTGCCGGGGCCGCCGAGGCCCGGGGCAGGATGAGGGGGCAGGTGCGCTTTTGGGCCAGCCTTTTGTGCCCTTGGGTGCCAGTGTGAGCCCGGGCCCGGTCTCCAGGGGCCGTCGTCGGCCTGGGTGGCCGTGGGGTGGTGGCGGTGGCCGGCGAGGTGTGGGCGTGTGCCGGGAGGCCGGAGCCGAGGGCTGGAGAGCGCTGCAGAGGGGCTGGTGAGTGCCTACGGCCATACCACCCTGAGAACGCCCGATCTCGTCTGATCTCGGAAGCTAAGCAGGGTCGGGCCCGGTTAGTACTTGGATGGGAGACCGCCTGGAATACCGGGTGCTGTAGGCATCTTTGGTGCCTTTTGCGCCCGGGAGGCTGCCCGGTTTTGCCGGGGCCGCCGAGGCCCGGGCAGGATGGAGGGGGCAGGTGCGCTTTTGGCCAGCCTTTTTGTGCCTGGGTGCC